>JAECXX010000147.1:0-12023 GCA_018153305.1 Drosophila kurseongensis
AACACGAATATAAATACATCCAAATAAGAATTTTTGTGCTCTGTATGAGAGTCATAATACTTGAAATAAACAAATGAAATTGAACACTTGACATGAGTTGCAGTGCATATGTAATCTAAATTGCACGCCGCATCTCGTAAGATGTTCCACCTCCTAAATGTCCCATGGTGGGGAGACCACTGATAGGGTCGCCGCTCGAGATATGTATGTTCGGCAGCATGGGACCTAAATACGGCGGGGTTATTTATAGGCGTAGGCCATGTATTGATCTTGTGGTTCTCAATAGCTAGCCCCAAATCGAATATTCTCAAATAAAATCAGTTTCTAACAAAAACTCAATGAATGAAGATCGTTTCTTTTTGAACCCTTTTCATTTGGTCCTTCGACAACTCTGCAGTTTTCCCCCTTGTGGTAAGAGACTCAGAGATAAGGCCAGCACCTTAAAATGCAGTGGTAACACTAGCAGCAACAGGTGCTAAAAATAGTGACTCTTGATTTCCCCACCAGTTGTAAAATCAGAGTATAAATTTATAAAAGCAAAAGATGCAAAAGAATCTTTATTGTTTAAAATTTTTTCAATTATTGAAAACAAAGAAAAAATTTCTTTGTTTAAAAAAAAAAAAATCGTGGTCGAAAAATAAAATCGACAGAATAAAAAATTCTTTTTATTTTTAAATTTTGCTATCAAGCAAATTATATTTGGGCGTATTCGAGGCCAAGACATCGAAAAAGTGGTGACAAAAAAAAATAAAACATCTACCCCGAAATCTGTGAAAAAAAAAAAAAAAATCCTACCAAATCAAAAAGTTTTCGCGGATTTTGTGACAGTTCCATTAACTAGCAGAAAAATAAAAGTAGCGAAAATCAAAAATAATAGTGCCTAAACCAGCATTTTTGCAAAAAATAAAATCATCAACCCACAATTATAATAAAAATAAAAAATAAAAATATCAGAAGATTGAAGGCGACATCAACAACAGCAACAGAAAGCAGCAGCAACAACAGCAGCAAATTCAGCAACAACAACCACAGCAACAAGGTGTCGGCGAGCACAGCAGCAGCAGCTTCAGCAACTATAGCGACCACACGAAAAGCAACGTGTCGGCGACAACGACAACAATACAGCTATACGGCAGCGTCGGCGAAGCAGATAAGTCAATTTTAAGATATTTTAATTTGAGTAAATTAAGAAAATGTTGTCCGCACAAACATTGCCTTATTAAAGGCAAGTCAATCACTAAGTAGTAAGGTTACTGGAACTCCCAAGTTTAACCTTTGAATATCTAACAAGAAGAAAAGCTAACTTCGGGCGGGCCGAAGTTGATAGCTGCAGAATACTCTGTAAATTATATTCTCCAAAATTATTCATATGATGCATTCTGTCTCATAATCCCAACTAACTTTAAAAACACCAAAATTATGGCATTTCCAATCGTTCAGTTATATGGCTATAGGATATAATCGGCCGATCCTTATGAAATTTGAGGTAGGGTCAGTTGATTGGCCAAAATAAAACCCATAGAAATCCCAACTTCCTAACTAACAAACACCAAAAAGTTATGGCATTTCCAATCGTTCAGTTATATGGCAGCTATAGGATATAGTCCGACGATCATATGAAATTTGGTAGGTCAGTTGGCCAAAAATAAACCATAGAAAATCCCAACTTCTAACTGCGACACGAAGTTATGGCATTTCCAGTCAATCAGTTATATGGCAGCTATAGGATATAGTCCCATTTGATCCCGGCCGTTCCGACTTATATGCGTGCAAAGGAAAAGAAGGGTGTGTGCAGTTTCAATTCGATAACTTTAAAACTGAGACGAACTGGGCGCGGCTGCACAAACAAGCACACACGCTGCATAAGAACTCATTGAACTCTGCATGCAAAATGACAATCTTCTAGCTTTTATAGTTTCCGAGATCTCAGCGTTCATACGGACAGACAGACAGACAGACGGACAGACGGACATGGCTAGATCGACTCGGCTAGTGATCCTGAACAAGAATATATATATGTCGGATCTTAAATTATGGTAGTCAGTGTAAAAGACTTAAATCAAATACGCGTACCAAGTGACATTTCTTGTCTCTACACTATAACGGTTGTTTGTTAGTACGCTTTGATCCTTCTATTCGCCAGATGGTCAGGATAGTTCGATGCGAACATGAGAGAGAGATGTTGCGTGAGGATAGAGGTTTGAAAGAGAGATACACACTACGATTGTTGTGCGTGTATGCTTGAGTCAATGCGAGAGACAGAGATAGAAGTATGTTCGTTGCAGCTTTTTCTGGAGAGCATTTTCGGTATGCTAGAATGTTGGCGGACACTTTTTAATTGGCAGTCGCTTGATCAAGTTTATTCGCCGTATACAATCTGCGTATTTAAATATGGAAGATAATAATACTAACCCGACATCAGAAGTGGGATCAGTGCCAACTCCTGCATTTTCTGAAGATCAGTGGCGTACCATTATGGAACTGCAAAATCGTAATTTAGTCGAAATGTGTAAGGCTATGCAAGCGTCTGTGCGTCCACAAAATCAAGTGGTTTTGCCAAAATTTAACCCAGATGTAACTGGAGCTGATGCGACTCAATGGTGTGCAACGGCAAGCATTATTATGGACGAACAGCAGATTAATGGCAGCGCACTTATCATGATGTTGAGTAGTTGCATGCAGGGCAGTGCTTCAGCGTGGCTTGCACAGATCTGCTATCCCGGCATTAATTGGGAGCAGTTTAAAGAACTATTTATACAGCGTTTCGAGATTAAGGAAACGTCGGCAGCTATGTTCCTGAATCTGCTGAACAGCCGTCCAGCCTACAATGAGTGCCCTGCAGGGTACGCAAGCCGTATGGTGACGTCACTGACCACAAAATGGCGCAATATGAACGTCGAGGAAATAGCTGTATCCACGGTACTTGCGCACATGGCCAATTTTGACAACCGTTTGCAGCGTATGGTGTTCTCGTCAAATGTACAAACTAGAAGTCAACTCCAGATGGAACTGAAAGCATTTACATTTGACAAAAAGCGTAGTGCTGGAAGTACTGATGGTAATAGCGGCGACAGCAAGCGAGCCAAAATTGTGTGCCACTTTTGCAAGAAACCAGGACATAAAATGGCGGAGTGTAAATTAAAGCGGTCTGGATCGGAGAATAAACAGCATCGCGATTTGCAGAATGTGACCTGTTACCGGTGTGGACAACTTGGGCATCTTGCGAATCGGTGCACGAACAATGCAGCTAAATCTGGAGCAGTTACTGAGAAGAAATGTAATCAATGTTTTGTGGCTGAGCCAAAAGGAGTTTTGACACATCAGGGTGAGATCTTTCCTATTTGCTTTGACTCTGGAGCAGAATGCTCGCTTATTCGAAGTAGTGTTGCCGGTAAATTTGATGGCAAACTAATTAATAATATTGTCATAATACGAGGTATTGGCGACGCTGGCATTTCCAGTAAGCTACAAAAGCTATCTAAATGTATTATTAATGGAAATATTGTAGAAATACTGTTTCACGTCATAGCAGATAAGTATCTCACAAATGATATTGTAATTGGTAGGGAAATCCTTAGTCAGGGATACGAAATCATCTTGACACCTGATAAATTTGAATTTGTTAAGTCTAAATCTGTAAAAGTCTGTAAAGTATCTGAGCCATCTGCCTTGTTACTTAATGTTGATACTGAAATGATTGGTAATGACAAGGAAAACTTAATTAAATTACTTGAAGACTATTCAGCTGCATTTATTGATGGAATCCCTTGCACAAAGGTTAATTCAGGTGAAATGACTATTAGATTAATTGATCCAAACAAAACTGTGCAGCGGCGTCCATATCGTTTGAGTCCAAATGAAAAAGAAATTGTACGTGAAAGGATAACGGAATTGTTAAACTGTAACATTATTCGACCTAGTTGTTCTCCCTATGCTAGTCCTATACTCTTGGTTAAAAAGAAGAACGGATCCGATCGACTTTGCGTTGACTATCGTGAACTGAACAACAATACTGTTTCGGACAGATATCCCTTACCACTTATTAACGATCAGATTGCTAGACTAGCGGGTGCAAAATATTTTACTTGTCTGGATATGGCTAGTGGATACCATCAGATACCCATTCATCCCGATTCTGTTGAATATACCGCGTTTGTTACACCTGATGGGCACTATGAGTATCTGACAATGCCATTTGGCCTCAAGAACGCCCCGTCTGTTTTCCAGCGAGCCATTATAAACGCATTGGGAAATCTTGCATATTCTTATGTAATAGTCTATATGGACGATATAATGGTGGTGTCATCTACCATAGAATTAGGTATGCAAAGATTGAGGATTGTTTTGGATGTATTGACTGCAGCGGGATTCTCTTTTAACATAGCAAAATGTGGATTCTTAAAAACTACTGTACAATATTTGGGGTATGAGGTACGAGCTGGAGAGTTAAGGCCTAATCCGCGAAAAATTCTTGCGTTAAATTCCTTGCCACCACCGCAAACCGTTCGTAGCGTAAGACAGTTTATAGGATTGGCGTCTTATTTTCGAAAATTCGTGCCTCGGTTCTCACAGATTATGAAACCGATATATTCCTTAACTTCGAGTAAAAGTGTGTTTAATTGGAATAACGAGTTGGAAGATATTAGAAAAAATATTATTGCTATCCTTATAAATGAGCCTGTACTTGTTATTTTTGATCCACAACATCCAATAGAGTTACACACAGATGCTAGCTCTTATGGTTATGGTGCAATGTTAATGCATCGAATCAATGGTAGTCCTCATGTAATAGAGTATTTTAGTAAAACTACTTCCCCTGCAGAGTCTAGATACCATTCATACGAATTAGAAACCTTGGCAGTGGTAGAATCCGTTAAACAGTTCCGTCATTATTTAGTTGGTCGTTCGTTTGTAGTGTATACTGATTGTAATTCTCTTAAATCATCGCGGACAAAGATTGAGCTAACACCAAGAGTGCATCGTTGGTGGGCGTATTTGCAGTCGTTTGATTTCAAAATCGAATATAGAGAAGGAAAGCGCATGGCACATGTGGATTTTTTATCGAGAAATCATATTCAGGAAGCCACCAAAGTTGAAAAGTCTATAGTCCCTGAAAAGCGTGTAAACTTGGCAGAAATCTCAAGTGACTGGCTTGCTGCTGAACAGCGCCAGGATTCTGAAATCACTGATATCATTAACAAACTTAACTCTAAAGAGTTGACAGATGATGTTGCACAGACTTATGAGTTGAGAAAAGGTGTTTTGTTTCGTAAAGTTCAGAGAAATGGAAGAACCCGTTGTTTGCCAGTAGTGCCCCATGCATTTCGATGGTCGGTAATAAATCAAGTGCACGAGTCCATCATGCATTTGGGATGGAAAAAGACTCTTGACAAGACTTATCAATATTATTGGTTTGCTAAGATGAATAAATATGTTAGAAAGTTTGTCGATAGCTGCATTACATGTAAAACTGTTAAGGGTTCATCTGGGAAGATACAAGCCGAGTTACATCCAATTCCAAAAGTGAGTGTGCCATGGCACACGGTGCATATCGACATTACTGGAAAATTAAGTGGGAAGAATGATCTTAAGGAATATGTGATAGTACAAATTGATGCTTTAACAAAATTTGTTTATTTGTTCCATACTTTAAGATTAGATTCTGACAGTTGTATTCAGGCAATGAAATCATCTATTTCTTTGTTCGGAATACCGCAGCGTATAATAGCTGATCAGGGTAGATGTTTTACTAGTGGGAAATTTTCAGAATTTTGTACATCACAGAAGATTAAGCTTCATCTTATAGCTACAGGAGGAAGCCGTGCAAACGGTCAAGTTGAACGTGTGATGAGTACACTTAAGAATCTGCTGTCAGCGGTTGAATCGAGTCACCGATCTTGGCAAGATGCTTTAGGTGAGGTACAACTTGCCTTGAATTGCACAGTTAGTAGTGCAACCAAAGCAAGTCCCCTAGAGTTGCTTGTCGGCAAGGAGGCTCGTCCTTTGGGCTTGATTCCACCGTATGATACAGAGATGGAGGTAGATAAAGTTAATGCTAGAGATAGGGCAATTGAAAATATGAATAATCAAGCTAGTTACGACAAAATAAGGTTCGATAAAAATAAAGCAGCAGTTGAACGACATAAAATTGGAGATTTTGTTTTACTGAAAAATGAAGAACGACATCAAACTAAATTGGATGCAAAGTTTAAAGGACCATTTTTGGTTAGTGAAGTTTTAGAAGGAGATAGATATATCTTGAAGTCATTGCATAATAAAAGAACTTATAAATATTGTCATGAAGATTTGAGAAAGATGCCGGATGGTTATGTTCCGAGTGAATTGGAGTGCCCGCCTGAGAATTGTTGAAATGGTTATAATATATCCGTGTGAGAGGATATGTTATGTGATTAACAAAATGTCCATATAGAGTATGGAATGGTTGAAATGAAGTTGCAATAGACTTCGATAAGAAAATGTTTGTGAATGGCGGATGTGTTTGAGAATTCGAACGGAAATAACCTGGCGGATGCAAAGTTTATGACAATATTTGATTGAAATGTATAAGTTAAAGATATGGTTTTGAGATTTGAGCTATCTACGTCATTGGGCAAGCACAAGTGAAAGACGAAAGTTGGAACATGGCGTGTGGCGCCATGTGACGATAACTAGAGTCGAATTTTGAATTGCTGAGAAGCAAATGTAATGAATTAAACGTTAACATGAATTTGATTATGTAATGAGAAAAAGAATTGAAATATGTTTATAATGTTGTGTAGAATGTAAAATATAGAAAGACTTTGAAATAAGAGAAAATGTTAAGTGTAAGGCAATATATCGAATAAATAAATGGTATTTGAAATTGATGAGTAAAAGAAAACATAAGCTATAATCACGGATCTATAAGTCATATTTGTAATATTAAGGTTACAGTACACGAGGACGTGTAATTGTCAGAATGGCCGTGTCGGATCTTAAATTATGGTAGTCAGTGTAAAAGACTTAAATCAAATACGCGTACCAAGTGACATTTCTTGTCTCTACACTATAACGGTTGTTTGTTAGTACGCTTTGATCCTTCTATTCGCCAGATGGTCAGGATAGTTCGATGCGAACATGAGAGAGAGATGTTGCGTGAGGATAGAGGTTTGAAAGAGAGATACACACTACGATTGTTGTGCGTGTATGCTTGAGTCAATGCGAGAGACAGAGATAGAAGTATGTTCGTTGCAGCTTTTTCTGGAGAGCATTTTCGGTATGCTAGAATGTTGGCGGACACTTTTTAATTGGCAGTCGCTTGATCAAGTTTATTCGCCGTATACAATCTGCGTATTTAAATATGGAAGATAATAATACTAACCCGACATATACTTTATAGGGTCGGAAACGCTTCCTTCTACCTGTTACTTACTTTTGCACGAATACAATATAGCCTTTTACTCTACGAGTAACGGGTATAATTAGTTCCTACAAAAATTTAATTAACTCCCATATGAAATTTAATTCCATTCCACTTGCTTCTGCCTTTCAAATGAAATCAAATTCAAAGCCAACTGAAATGTGGACGTTGAATTCAGTCCCATGTTGACGTTGAATTCAGCCCCGTGTGGACGTTGAATTCAGGCCCATCAAAGGAAAACAATAACAACATATTTGTAAACAAAGCTAATTCATAATTCCATTTCAGTCATTTTTAAATTTTTTGACATTAAAGTGTTACCAAAAATCCAAAAATTAAAAAAAAAGTAAACTCAACGTAGTTACCTTTAGAAACAAATTAACTAAGAAACAATTTTTTTTTAATTTTTCTGATGATCCAGTAACGGGTTATGCTGTTCACCGCAAAACCTTTTTGCTTGGCTGCGAACGGCTCATTTATTTTTTTTCGATGAAAATTTGTGAAAACATAATTTAAATGTTGTACTTTGAGACGCTTATAAAATAAATAAAATAATGAAATAAATAAATCGTGTGACAAAATTCATGAAAATAGGCCAAAAAAAGTTTGGCCGAATTAACCATACCCCCTTTAAGTGTTCTTATTCAAATGTAAAATATTTTAATTTTGCCTGGCCCAATATCAATGAAATTAGTTCCTAAAAACAATATAAATTTACTCCCATAAGGAATTTAATTCCGTCCCACTTGTTGCCTTTCATGTGAAATCAAATTCAAGCCCAACTGAAATGTGGGCCCCGTGTGGACGTTGAATTCGGGCCCATCAAAAGAAAACAATAATAACATATTTGTAAACAAAGCAAAATCATAAGGCCAAAGAGTGAGAAACTATATAGAGGTTTCATTTGCTCTGCCCGGGCCTCTACCAAAGCTCTGCTGAGAGCCATGTTCGAAGCTAACTTCTTCTAACTTCGCTTTCTCACCACTTCTAACATGTGCGAAGCTCAAGCAATAGTATGGGCATAGAGTAATAATGTATAGAGCCGTCATTTGCTCTGCCTGCGCTCTCGAGTTACATTTCCTGTGATGCCACGTAGGGGAAAAACGGAAAAAAAGAGAGTTTTTCATTTGTTCGAATCGAGCTTCATTCCAACTGCACTGGTCGCTCTCATTGCGGGTTTTTTGGCTTATGGGGGATGTGGGCGAGCGACCGAAATGACCTTATGATTTTCTTTTGATGGGCCTGAATTCAACGTCCACACGGGGTTGAATTCAACATCCACATGGGGCTGAATTCAACGTCCACTTTTCAGTTGGCTTTGAATTTGATTTCACTTGAAATGGAACAAGTGGGACGGAATTAAATTCCATATGGAAACTAATTTTAATATTGAGCCAGGCCGACGATAATATTGTTTATTTAAAATTGTAATATAATATAAATGCTTTTATAGTTATGGGGTAATGTTTATTTTGCATATGCAAACATATATAAAGTCTTATTTTTATTCTACATAAATTTCGATGGACCTATTAGATTTCAAACACTTTGTGGTCCGTTACTGAATACTATAAAAAATACTATGTTTCTAAAGCATTCAAGTTATTTATGTATAAGCTCAATTTCTAAATTTGGGCACACTTCACAAAGCGACGCCTAGAGAAGAGAAATACAAACGTAAGTACAAATTTTATTTACTTTAATTTTTATTAATTTACTTCTTTTTATATAGATGAATCCATATTTCGGATTTAATTATGGGCCTCAAATGCCCCCCAATATCCTTCCCCATACCCTGTGCCCTATCCTGCCCCATATCCCGCCCCATACCCTCCTCATTACCAACCCCAGTACCCACCGCCAGTATATACGGTGCCTGGTATATATTATCCCCCCCCTACCCATCAAGGGAGGGGTGGAAAACGCAGATCTTCGAGGCGTTCATATAGAAGGCGTAATGATGCGGCACCATCACCGGCAGCATCAGCGGCGGTAGCGGCACCGGTAGCGGCACCTTCTGCGGCGGTAGCGGCAGCGGCGGTGGCGGCTGCGGCTGATGCAATTACTGCCGCACTAGCCAAGATGCCACCGTCCCCCCTTCTGAGGATCCAGCACAATAATATTATATACCAATAATATATATCATATCCAAATTGAAGCATAGAGTAAGAAACTATATAGAGGTTTCATTTGCTATGCCCAGCCCTCTGCCAAAGCTCTGCTGAGAGACATGCTCGAAGCCAACTTCTTCTAACTTCGGTTTCTCACCACTTCTAACATGTGCGAAGCACAAGCAATAGTATGGGGAGTTCTCACACCAATCCTTAGGAATAAGAGTGACCGCTGCAGAAACTTACCGCGGGACTCGATTCCAGTTCGATCGAACAAATGAAAAACTCTCTTTTTTTTCGTTTTTCCCCTACGTGGCATCACTGGAAATGTCACTCGAGAGCGCAGGCAGAGCAAATGAAACCTCTATATAGTTTCTTACTCTATGATTGAAGCGCAAAGCTGAATAAAATTATATGTAAAATTGAAATGTATAAAATGTTTTTGTATTTCTTTTTGTCCCTGGCCGCGGCCAGTATGTATGTATGTATTGGTAAGCGTGGCATTGCGTTGCCATTTCATGTACAGTTGGGGTCAAAAGTATTTGCACATTTCTTATGAGTAAGTACGTGTAATTTGTGCAAATACTTTTGATCACCCCTTTATTTCATGTGTATGACTTTGTGTTATTGCTTATGTCATACTCAACTTACTTACATACATACATATAAGTTATGTCCAGCCGTGGTTAGGGGTGGGAAACTCCTTGGGTTTAGCTACAGTGGCTTGCAGCTTATTCATTATTATGTATGTTTTAATTCTTTTTCGCAGCTTTTGCTTGCGGTTACTTTTTGAAAATATTTTATTTTATATTTATACCCGTTACTCGTAGAGTAAAAGGGTATATTGTATTCGTTCAAAAGTATGTAACAGGTAGAAGGAAGCGTTTCCGACCCTATAAAGTATATATATTCTTGTTCAGGATCACTAGCCGAGTCGATCTAGCCATGTCCGTCTGTCCGTCTGTCTGTCTGTCCGTATGAACGCTGAGATCTCGGAAACTATAAATTTTCCGCCTTTCATGGCCCGTGGTACCAATGTATTGGGGTAGATGGCGCAATACAATAGCGCCATCTAACGGATGACTTTGGAACAGCTGGCCAAGGTGCTTAACAGAGTCAACGTTAATTCTCGATAAGGATTTCTATTAAAGGAAATTGCGATGGTTTTCATTTGTCAATACCGAACTATATCCCAAGAACTATGCAAATCAAATCAAATCAAGTTAGCCAAATTGGAGGTCTGAGTCAAACAATGGCGTATGTGTGTATGTATGTAAGCATATACATATGTATGTATTTACATTGTACACAGTAGCAATTGCCCGGCAAAGATAACTCCTTGCAAAGAAACTTTTCGCTATATCCGTTACTCGTGTTGTGCAAACATTTAGACTTTAATATACATACTACTATTTAAGAATGTATGTGTTTAGCCAATATAAGTATGTATGTTTAATATTTTTAGTCAATTTATTACAAGAAGGCATAGTCGAGGCACTCGACTATAGCGTTCTCTCTTGTTTTATTATGTGCTCATGATGGCATTCGCCTACTTAGTCGCTTCTGCTGGCAATGGCTGCTCCTCCGAAGGGGGGGGTGGCGAAAACGCTTATTTCTGTCCGCCCTAAAATTCAGTCGTCGGTAGGGTATGCAGGCACCTTCCGCTCGCAGAACAACAACCAAAGCTGATTTGGTTTGAAGTTTTCTCAACCACTAAGCGCAGACAACGACTGCGATGTGCCCTGTTCCTATCTCATTAGATGGATTATATTAATTGGAATACATACATATATGCAAAACATTTTTCTGCTACCCCTGATTTGAATTAGTAAGCCAAAATGAAATATATGCGGAAATATTAAGAATTATACTATAACATATAATATTCTTATTTTTTTTTATCATTAACCCAATAGTGAATACGCCCATATTGTTAGGGTACCAAGTCTGAAAAGTAGCAAAAGACAAAATATTCTTGCCGCATCGAATTGAAATAAACGCACACATGCATCCCTGTATGAGAATGCATGAACACGCATACATATAAAGACCAATTCAAGCGCAGGGGCAACCTTCTTCAAAACATAGAGTAATAATGTATAGAGCCGTCATTTGCTCTGCCTGCGCTCTCGAGTGACATTTCCTGTGATGCCACCTAGGCGAAAAACGGAAAAAAAAGAGTTTTGCAAATGTTCGAATCGAGCTTCATTCCATGCCCATGGTGAGATTCTGCAGCTGGACTGGTCGCTCTTATTCTTAAGGATAGGTGCGAGAACTCCCCATACTATTGCTTGTGCTTCGCACATGTTAGAAGTGGTGAGAAACCGAAGTTAGAAGAAGTTAGCTTCGAACATGGCTCTCAGCAGAGCTTTGGCAGAGGCCCGGGCAGAGCAAATGAAACCTCTATATAGTTTCTTACTCTATGTTCAAAATGCGCATGAACGACTGCGACTGAACGACCGAACTCGAGTAATGAGCGCGCGAGCGTCAAAATGAGAATAAGAATGAGAGCG
>JAECXX010000148.1:0-11219 GCA_018153305.1 Drosophila kurseongensis
GTAATAGGATTTTTGTAAGAAAAGTTATGTGCTTTAAAGTGTGGGTTTTTAATCACTTTTCTGCAAAGTCATTTTTTAAACATTTGGATAGATCATAAAAATAATGCAAAATCAACCAATTTTTAGAAAATTATGAAATGGGTTTCGCCTTAAAGTTCACCGACTCAACTTTGGCAGCTGATTTTTATTGAAATAAAACAGTTATTCTGAAATCATTAAAAAGTACTGTATATCGGAGTATATGAGTTTATATATGTATAAGTCACAAAGATATATATTTTTTTTCCCTTTTTAATAGTAGGCTGAACTGCAACAGAAAGATGACTTTTAACAAGGTTTCATCTTAATATCTTTAAGACTGAAGGGCTAGTTTGCGTAGAAAGACAGACATGGCTAGATCGACTCACTTGGTTATTATGAACACAAATATTTAAATGTATTATATTTGACTTATAATACGGTCGGCAAGGATATACTATAAAAAGAAAGCAGATTAAATAGTTTGGATGGTACTTTTCCAATCATGTTTAATCCAAAAATGATTCGAAGCCTCGTTGTCATCGTAAGACCTCCGTAAAAGTGCCATTTCTGGCAGTTATTGCGCCCGCAGCTCATTTTTGAACCCGATCAGGTTCGGTCCCAAACGAAAATCAATTCAAATTAGATGAAAATTATAGTTGAAATGGCCAGGGGCACCCTGCCGCCAATCTCTCCAATCTGATTAACACTTTATAGTCGTGAGGTGGGGAGAGGGGAGGGGGGTGGAAGGGCTGGTCAGATAAAGAAATCGATTTACCAACACCCACGCAATCAGGGCAGACGGAATCGGAATAGGAATCGAAATCGAAATCGAAGCGAAGGGACGACGCGCTGACCACCAGTTGCCCATTTGGTGGCCACCAACTGATTACAGTCTAATAAGTATGCGTGGGGCGTGACCGAGGGTCCTTTGTTAATAGGTCTCCAAAGGGTCACTCGCACACACACACACATACACACACACAGCTCACATTGTGGTCATGAAAGGGCGAAAAAGAGAGAAAACTCGAGAATCGGGATTGGGGGCTTCCAAAAGGGAATTCAAATTGAAGGCCACGACGAGACGAAATCTTAACAATAAAATGAGTTCAAAAGTTACGAATCAAGAAAACAGCAGCAACAGCAACTAAACAAATACCAGCACACACACGTAAAAGACACAAATACACTGGACAAAAATTCAGAAATAAAGTTTTCTTGCTCCAAAATTTTTAAAATAAAAAAATAAACTAATTTCCCATTAACGATACATTAAGTTTGGTAAAAATGCACCAAGTTATCAATAAGGTTTTCTTGATTTCACCAATGATAAGTCATATGTAAGTCTATTCAGTTACCCATGGTTATAATAATGATTTAATTAATATATTAATGATTTAACCTATGCAATAACTTAACAAAAGAATTATCGTAGAAATATTTATAGGTTCTGTTAAAAATTGTGACTTTTGGCAAATAGTTAACGAGTGTGCCAGATCACAAACAATTTTACATATTTCTAAATGTATTTCCTTGGGAACATTTGTTCCCCTTTTTTTTTTGGTAAGAAGGGATCTTGGCATTTTGATTTTGATGTGTTCATTTACACTTGCACTCACTCCCACCGAAGATAAATTAAATTTAAACTGATAATAAAAGGAGGAAATTTACGAGCCAATAAGACAGGGAGTTGGCCTTGAGATGCCGATGAGGAAAGCCCTTCGGCCCACCACACAAATAAATAATAACAAAGGGCCAAATCCAAGCCGGCAAAGGAGCAGCGGCGGTGCCAACTTCAAGTCCTGACAAAAAGGATGTGTGTGGAAGGGGAAGGGGAAGGGAAGGGAAGGGGAGTCCTGACAAAGGGATATGGGCAACAACGAAGGAGGGAGCCCAAACCGAGATAAGGGCAAGACAAGTGCAGTGCGAGATAAACTTAACAAACGAAGTCAACAGCAACCAGACAGGCGGCTGGGTGGAGGTCCTTGGAGGTCCTTCAAGGAAGGGGGTTTTTGAGGGGCCGGGGAGGGGGTTGGGATTGCCCACAATAAGGGGAAGAACAAGAACAATGGCATTGACAATGTTTAGCACATGAGAACAGAATCACCAGTAAAGTAAAAAATACAACAAAAATGAAGGGAGCCAAGGAGCAGGACCAGCTGGGTCATAACAACAGATTCCAACTGCTTAGTGGATACTTATCCTGGCGAGCACACAAAAACACACACATACTGCTCCCCGCAAACAATCAAACGTTAAGGTATATTACGTATACGTACTACGTATACGTAATGTTTGTTTAACGTGAATGAGCGGCGGCAAAGAGATTAGAAATCGCACAAAGCACAGCCAGCCAAATCCGACTTCAATTTAAGCTTTTGTCAGCGAAAAGAAAGCCGAAAAAAGGGTGGGGGGGGGCTAAGAAGAGAAGGGAAGAACATGATAAAGCGGAAGAGAATGGAGGAGTGCACTTGGCCAACAAATGGAATTAAATTCGCCACTTACCAACTCGCTGGAGGGAAAACTAATCTGCTTGCACTGAAGTTGAGCGAAATGTCTTGTTCTGGTTTGGCTCTGGCTTCCCTAATTGATTTCAATTGCTTTCTCTGCAATTCTTTGATTACTTTCAATCGATCGCTTTCGGAGATCAAGTAAGGTGCCATTCTTTTCAGTTTTATTTTTATTTTATAATTATGTCGATTTCTTAATTCCTGAAAATTCATAATTTAAAATGCCTAAAGTTAAATATTACGTATACGTATGACATGCGTATGGTTATTCTTAATTACAAAATCTATTGCCCAATCAAATTCTAATTAGTCTAGTATAAAACTTATGATTTGTTATAACCGATGTAAAGGACATATGATTTTTTATTACCGATGTAAAGGACACCGCTTATTCAGTTTCTATGTTTTTCATTTTCATTTCTTATTCTGATAAAATTATTTATTTAATTAATCGTAGCCCCCATTTTCTTATTGATTGTGGCCATTTGTTGTGTGTCTAATTTGCTTTTCTTAATCGAGTTTTTTTCAATTTACTACTGCTATTCGCCCATTTTACTTACTGTTGTACATTGCTTCTCAAGTGATTAAATACCTTTTTAATTTATTTTGATCTGTACGTATCTTTTTATACCCTTGCAGAGGGTATTATAATTTTGGTCAAAAGTGTGCAACGCAGTGAAGGAGACATCTCCGACCCTACAAAGTATATATATTCTTGATCAGGATCACCTCCTGAGTTGATATAGCCATGTCCGTCTGTCCGTCTGTCTGTTTCTACGCAAACTAGTCTCTCAGTTTTAAAGCTATTGAATTAAAACTTTGCACACACCCTTATTTCCTTTGCACGCAGTATATAAGTCGGAACGGTCGGGATCGGCCGACTATATCCTATAGCTGCCATATAACTGATTGATCGGAAATGCCATAACTTTCGTGTTTGTAAAGTTAGGAAGTTGGGATTTTTTATGAGTATTATGAATGCATCATATGAATAATTTTGGAGAATATAATTTACATAGTATTCTGCAAGGGTATATCAACTTCGGCTCCGCCCGAAGTTAGCTTTCCTTTCTTGTTTTTAATTTCTTTTTATCCTATCGCTCCTTGTCGACTGCCATGCGAATGTCCTTCGAACCCTGCGCCCATATCCTCTTTAAGGAGCGCAGAAAAGTCTGCTAAATGATTTCATTCAACCAGCAAATGACACCGACACCAATACACCAACTGGCGGAAAAAAACAAGGGCAACAGATGCGAAGTACGAAGAACGGCGCCGAAAACGAATGTAATTGCACCAAATGAATAAATGAGGCGAGGCAGACGAAGACCACTGTTGGTTGGGCTCTGCTCTCAAGATCCCCTTAAAACCCCCTCAAAATCTCCGTTGAAGCCCCCTCAAAAACACCCCACAAACCCCCTCAAAAAGCCTCTGATATCCTGCCATCTGGACATGTATTTGTGTATATGAGGAGCTTGAATGCAACGCATGTTTTACCACTTATTGCCCCAACAACAAAAACAACGGCAGACATTGAGAGCAACAAAAAAAAATATAAAGAAAAATTATTGAAAAGCATGGAAACAAAAAGTTGGGAGCTTTGAAATACCTGGTATAATGATAAAATAATAATATCTCTGGTGATTATTAATCTACTCCCAAATTACTTTCAAATGAATTTTTTTAACAATCTCCATAGAAATTTGGTGATTTTAGTAGGTTACTTTTATTTCAAATAAAATGAAGTGTCTGATGTTTTTTTTAAATCTTGAGATTTTAATTCTTTCCAAAATTCAAGTCTCCGGTGACATTAAATCACAAGAGATTTTAAATCTTTGTGTTACTTTTCACTCTAAACTCTATCATTATTTAATTGCATAAGTTTTTTTGCCAACTTCGAATTTCTGTTCATTTGAAATTAAAAGTTCATTGAAATATCTTAGGACTTGAAATGTCTATCAATTAAAAAATTCTATTCAGTGAAATTATAAAGAAAATGTAATATTATGGATAGACAACAAAATGAAAGATACTGTACTTTCGCAGCATAATTAAAGACACCTTTATAAGTAGCCTAAAAATAAAAAATGTACGGAATACAATTGTGTAAATATTGAAATATTTTCCATACACATTTTAAAGATGTTCCTGTTGCAAACACCCCGAGGAATACGATATACCCTCGAACTCCACGTGCACCGAGTAAAAAAATGAAAATGAAGATGAGCACTCTTTGCCTCTCTCTCTCTCTCTCTTTCTCGTTTTCTCCAATTCCCAGCCTCCTATATAGCCGCCTGATCCCGACGCTATACTCCTCAACTCCGCTCCCCGGGTGCTTCATAAATTCAAATTTGATTTTCATGTTGATTATGATGCGAGAGATGCGCAGATGATGATGGAAATGAAGATGGCAAATGGCAGCCGAGGCCTCGGAGATGGAGCCACAATCAGAGCCAAAGGCACACGGACACCCAGCATCCTGATTATTGTCCTGTTGTGTGAGTGTGTGAGTGGGTCCTTGTGTGAATGTGTGAGTGTGTGTGTGTGTGAAGACTCTGTTGCTGGTACTTTGCATTCCACTTGGATTTTTATTTAAGCTTTCCTATCGTCTCGTCGCGTCGGTTGCTTTTACGTTTGCGTTTACGACTTGAACGAAACTTGTGAATTGTACTAGCCTATTTCCCCAAGAAAGAGCCTTTATGTGTTTTGGCCCCAGAAGTGCCATATACTATATATGGTATATAGTACTATTTATGCCATACATACCCTTCAAATGTCCTCCTAAAATCTATAATTAAGTGACATCCGATGATTAAGTGACTTGGCGATTTCTCACAAACTCTGTTAATGCACTCGTAATTAATGAAGGGGAAATTACAGCATAACAACGTATGACTTATGCCTCTCAAGAAGTTCTTATTTTAAATTTAATATTAACGCAATGATTTATTACACAACTTTTTAGCCTGTAGTGTTTTGAATAACAATAGAACTATTAAATAATATTTATTATTGCCTTTTGCAATCATAATGTTATAGGTTTAAGATGCAGTCTGGAATATGCAATTATTAAATATAGCCAACCAAGATAATAAACATGAATAGCTATTATTATTTACTATCAATTTTAAAGGATCAGAAACCCTCCAAAAGACATACATATTATAGCAGGCTATATTAGAACTACGCATTAATATTATTAGAACTACGCATTAATATACACATGTTGGTGATATTGTTGTTGTTTACTTTTAAGTTCCGTTAGAATGTATAAGATAGTTGTCTCTCTTATACATGTTAACCAAACTGTTAGAACATATATAGCTATCTCACTCTCTGGAAAAGGAGATGAGAGAGAACAAGAGAACAGGGTGGTTTGAAAGCTGCGATCACGCAGCGGAGTCAGTCTTATGCGAAACGTGAACGAGGGAACATCAAATAAAAAGACAAATGAAAGACAACTAATATCTACACACGTGTTCTTCTTTCGTCCACAAAATCAGAAGTGGTTAAAAAGCCTACGTCAAAATGGACAAAAACATTGAATTTTTAAACGCTAGAGTAGTGCAATTAAAAAAGTGGCTGGCGTCAGCAAATTTGGTCACCACGGGGTCTAAAGCGGAGTTGTGGGCCCGGTGGCTGCAAGTACCGGAGAGTGTGCGGCAGATGATAGAAGCAGAGGAGTCCGAAAAAACCAAAGGCAAACAGGACGAATCTGACGAAGTCGATGGAGCCAACGGAGGACAGGACGAATCTGACGAAGTCGATGGAGCCAACGGAGGACAGGGCGAATCAGCGATCGTACAAATGGAGCAGAACATAGTGCAACCAGCGGCTCCAATGTTTAAAGTCGAGCATTTGGCATTCCTAAGAATGTTAGATTCGGAGATGAAAGCAGCAATGGATTTTCTTGGAAAAATGCACCTTCCTGGAAATTCATATATTCCAACAAAAATTATTTTGCCAAGCGACAGTGATGGCAGAGATGACGTTGACGGCGACAGTGATGACAGTGATGGCAAAGGTGGCGACGATGATGGCAAGGGCGGCGACAGTGATGGCATCGGCAGAGGTTTTACCGTCAAAAACAACGACGACAGGAATGGTGGCGGCGGAGACGAAAAGTGCACCGAACAAATTGACAAGAAGAAGCCTGTTTGTGTTAATAAAAATGATTGGTATTCGTCAGCACTGGCGTTTGCGAAGGAAATTGTATTCGAATTCTCGGGCCAAGCAGGAGTACATAACTGGATCAAGCAACTGGAAAACGTATCGAAATTGTACCAGCTCAGCGATAAGCAGCAGCATCTGTTGTGCATCACTAAATTGAAGGGTGACGCATTGCAGTGGCTTCATGCAGATCCCAACCGTATTAGTATGCCAGTTGGAGTTTTATTGGAAGATTTGGCACTGGCGTTTGGTGGAAAATTGTCAAAAGCAGAGCAACGCCGAGTTTTCGAAAGTCGTGTGTGGAAACCGGAGGAGCGTTTCACTGTCTATTACGATGAAAAAATGATGCTGGCCAGGGAAATAAATATAGACATGGAGGAGCTGCTTGATGGATTGATTGAAGGAATACCGATGGAAAGCATGCGCATACAGGCGCGTGTGCAATGTTTTCAAGGTCCAACTCAGATGCTGCGAGCGTTTGCGCAGATCTCACTGCCCAAAAAGAGAGTGATGAGCAGCGTTAAATTGGAAAAAGAGAAGTCGTCGTTTGTGGTACCCAAGGATTCACGGTGCCACAACTGTAACTCCAAGGGTCATTGGGCCAAGGATTGCTGGAAGCCGAAGCGTGTGCCAGGATCATGCTACGCGTGCGGAGAAATGGGCCACATAGTAGCTGAATGCAAAATGAAGAAAAGTGGAGACGTCAACCAATATAAAGCCTCATAGACTCAGGAAGCCCAATTTCGTTCATAAAATTTAAAGAAATTCCCAATGAAGTAAAGTTAGAGCCGGTAAATACGGTATATTATGGTTTAAACAAGAGTGTACTAAATTGTTTTGGAAAAACTTTAGTGTACATTAAAAAGAACTCAATAAATGTTTATTTTTATTTAAATGTGGTGGATAATGAGTCTATGGGCTTTGATGTTGTGTTAGGACGAGACTTTATGGATGCATGTAATTTAAATATTGATCTAAACGCTTTGAAAATGGTAACAGTGGAAAAAGTAGAAAACATGAATGAATATGTTAGAAATGAAGATAGAAAGGAAACAGTTAGAAATGAAGATAGAAAGGAAACAGTTAGAAATAAAGATAGAAAGGAAACAGTTAGAAATGAAGATAGAAAGGAAACAGTTAGAAATGAAAATAGAAAGGAAACAGTTAGAAATGAAGAAAGAAAGAAAACAGTTAGAAATGAAGAAAGAAAGAAAACAGTTAGAAATGAAGAAAGAAAAGAAACAGTTAGAAATGAAGAATGTAAGACAACGGTTGAAAAGGAAGACATAAATGAAATAGTTAGAAAGGAAATAAGGAAATCAACATTAGAAGATAATTTCGAAAGAGAAATGTTAGAGATAAATTGTGTAGAAAATGGAGAATCGGAATACAATATATGTGACGAAGTAGGGTACAATATAAAGAAACGGTTCGTTGAATTACTGGAAGACAATTATGTTAATGCAAATAAGCCGGATGAGCCTGACATAAAATGGGAAATGAATATTAAATTAGAAAAAGGCAAACCATTTAGCTCTTCGCCAAGAAGATTATCGTACACAGAGAAAGAAAAATTGCAAGATATGTTAGATGAATATTTAAGAAAAGGAATAATTAGACATAGTTGTTCGGAATTCGCATCTCCAATAGTATTAGTGAAAAAAAAGTCAGGAGAATTACGGTTATGTATTGATTACCGAAAATTGAACAAAATGACCATTAAGGATAATTATCCATTACCCTTAATTGATGATCTATTAGATAAACTTGTTGGGAAAACGGTGTTTTCGAAACTGGATTTAAAAAACGGATATTTTCATGTTTTCGTTGAAAAAGAGTCGATCAAATATACATCGTTTGTAACCCCGTTAGGTCAATTTGAGTTTTTAAGAATGCCTATGGGCCTAAAGAATGCTCCACATGTATTCCAAAGATTTGTAAATTATGTTTTTGCAGATATGATTCGTGATAATACGGTAATCATTTATATGGATGATATTATGATTGCAAGTAAATGCTTAGAGGAACATTTTAAGACTATGAAAACAGTACTGGCAAGGATTAAAGAAAATAAATTAGAACTAAGACTGGAGAAGTGTGAATTTTTGCAATCGAGTGTTAAATATTTAGGGTTTTTAATTTCGAAAGACGGTGTTAGAGCGGACGATAAGGGGTTAGAAGCGGTAAGAAATTTTCCAGTGCCGGGGAAAACACAGGCTGTTCAAAGTTTCTTAGGACTATGTTCTTATTTTCGTAGATTTATAAAAGATTTTTCAACGTTAGCGAAACCTTTATATGACTTATTAAGAAAAGAAAGAAAATTTAGTTTTGAAGAAAAAGAATTAGAATGTTTTGAAATGTTAAAAGAAAAGTTACTGGAAGCACCGGTGTTGTCAATTTATAATTATAAGGATGAAATTGAACTGCATTGTGATGCAAGCGCATTGGGGTTTGGAGCAGTATTATTGCAAAAGAAAGATGATCAAAGATGGCATCCAGTATTTTATTTTTCGAAAAGAACCACAGAAACTGAAGCAAAATATCATAGTTTTGAATTGGAAACATTAGCTATAATATATGCATTGCGAAGATTTAGGATTTACGTACAAGGGAAACACTTTAGAATTATAACTGATTGTAATTCGTTAACACTGACATTAAATAAGGTAGAGATTAACCCAAGAATTGCGAGATGGGCATTAGAACTGCAAGATTACGATTTTGAATTAGTGCACAGGGCTGGAAAGAAAATGCAACATGTGGATGCGTTAAGTCGATGTACGAATATTTTGATAACGGAAGCAAACACATTGGAGGATAATTTAGTTATATGTCAAGGAAAGGACCAAAAAATTAAAGATATTAGAATATTGTTAGAAAAGGGTGAGGATAAATTGTTCGAAATGAGAAATGGTGTGGTTTATAGGAAAACAAATGATGGAAGGTTGCTGTTCTATGTACCTGAGGAGATGGAAGAACACATTTTGTATAAATATCATGATGAATTGGGTCATATTGGAAGAGATAAGATGCTAAATGCAATTGGGAAAATGTATTGGTTTAAAAATGCTAAGGAAAAAATTATGAAACATATTGAAAATTGTTTAAAGTGCATCGCTTTTGCACCAAAAAATGGTAAACAGGATGGACTTTTACATAGTATACCTAGAGGGAATAAACCGTTTGATATAATTCATATAGACCATTACGGGCCAGTAGCAGCAGGAAGATCGAAAAAACATATATTAGCTGTAGTAGACGGGTTTACGAAATATGTTAGGTTATATACAACGAAAACCACTAATTCAAAAGAAGCAATAAATGCGTTAAGAGAATATTTTCGTTCATACAGTATTCCGAGATGTATAATATCAGATCGTGGAAGTTGTTTCACATCAATACAGTTTGAGGAATTTATGAATGAGGTAGGTGTTAAACATATAAAAATTGCCATTGGTTCGCCGCAGGCGAATGGCCAGGTGGAAAGAATAAATAGAGTCTTAGGTCCAATGCTAGCGAAACTTACAGAAGTTGAAAATGGATTACATTGGGATGTAGTTGTAGAAAAGGTGGAATTTGTACTTAATAATACACAACATCGTAGTATAAAGCAATGTCCGAGTGAAATGCTATTTGGATTAATACAAAGAAATGAGACTAGAGATGAGTTGAGAGAAGAGTTAGAAAATTTAGTAAATATAGATACAGTTAGGGAGAGAAATTTAGAAGATATTAGGCAACTAGGAGAAAAAAGTCAAAAGGAAATTCAAGAAAGTAACGAAAAGTATTACAATCAAAAAAGAAAACAAGCGACTGAATATAAATTAGGTGATTATGTGATGGTGAAAAATTTTGACAGTACGGTAGGAGTTTCCAGAAAGCTAATACCAAAAAATAAGGGACCATATAAAATTGATAAAATTTTGAAAAATGATAGATATTTACTGAAAGATGTTGAAGGTTTTCAGCTAACACGAAATCCTTATCAGGGCGTTTGGAGTTCACAAAATATTAGACATTGGATGAAAAGAAATTGATGAAAAATACGAATAGACATATAATGTCAATTGTAAATTATTTAAGTGCAAATATGTAAAATAATAGATATAAGTAGATATAAGTAGATATAAGTAGCTTGTATTATAATTGAACTATGTAAATTACAAGAGAGAGATCGGGAGATCTCCAGTGTCAGAATGGCCGAGTTATAGCAGGCTATATTAGAACTACGCATTAATATTATTAGAACTACGCATTAATATACACATGTTGGTGATATTGTTGTTGTTTACTTTTAAGTTCCGTTAGAATGTATAAGATAGTTGTCTCTCTTATACATGTTAACCAAACTGTTAGAACATATATAGCTATCTCACTCTCTGGAAAAGGAGATGAGAGAGAACAAGAGAACAGGGTGGTTTGAAAGCTGCGATCACGCAGCGGAGTCAGTCTTATGCGAAACGTGAACGAGGGAACATCAAATAAAAAGACAAAATGAAAGACAACTAATATCTACACACGTGT
>JAECXX010000149.1:600000-837500 GCA_018153305.1 Drosophila kurseongensis
TTTTAATATTTTTTGTGTGTTTTTTCACACATTTACTATTATTAATTTATTGTCGCAGTGTCGCGTTATTATTGTCGGTTTACTTTTTGATAGAACCGCATATTAAACATGATTCTGTATCTACATGCCAGTGTAGGTTTTGTAGTAGTTGCTAGAAAAATTACAATTTTACTGTACTAGAGATGTAGATGTATAAGTAAATTTAATAAGTATACATGTAAAAAAGTAGAATTCCATACTCGTAAATGTACAAAAAGTTATCGCTGCCTAGCCACAAAATTCTACTGCCAACAACCGATCAAGTTCCGGCTATGGCTTAACACCCATTCTACGCCCACTTCTCGGGGTTACCGGTACAGTGGGCCCTCACGCATGCACACACAATTTCAACAGTTTTACATCTTACGAATTATTGTCAAGATATGTTTGTCAGATGATATTAGCCTGGTTGTGAAAGTCGCCAAGTGGCCCAAAACCACAGACAGACAAGTCCCGAGTGTGCCAATGTGAAATTATAAATTCGTCTCGAGAAGTTTGATGACGGTTTGATGCTTTAAGTATGAGCAGGATATCGTAATGGTAATGGATATGTAAGGATCTGGATATGTTGTCAGATCTCGGGGTCTTGTCTGCCGATGGAATTGAAGTAAATACAGAATTCAAAACGATTTACTGGCGGCACTATCAGGCAAGTATGTGACTACAAAAAAGAAGACGTGTCGCGACCAGGCTAAAAACTGTGAAAATTCCGTATAATATAATCTGATGACTATTGACTATCGATCCCCTAGAGGCACCCATGTTCACGACGTTGATTTTCCAGCCCAGAGTATTATGTGTAAAGCACTGTAAAAGTCATTATAGGGGATTATTTATTTTTATATCTTTTTTTAGAGCAAAACTGACCTGATAGTATAGCAGATCGGGAGCATTCGTCGGCACTGTCCAGTTCAGGTAGCCAGGCTCGCCATCCACGCACTTGAACTCCAGTGTTTTCATGTATTCCTCGAAATTCTCGATTTCCGCCGAACGATCAACGGTCTGGTGCTCCCACTCGCAATAACGACCAGCTGAAAAAATCATGAATCATAAAGTGTCCAAAAATATATGGCTGGAATAAAGGCTCACCTGCTGTCGGAACAGCGTTGCCATCCTCGTCGTACTCTACTCCAGCATAAGCCTTCTGCTTTCGGGCTTCTAGACCCATTTTCTGACCCAGTCCACCTTCAGGAGAGTCCGTGATGTAGAAGGGATGATATCTGTGTGAAATAAGAGGTTAATTTGAGATATACTACAATTCTAGAGTACAAAACTAGAGTACAAAACTAGTGTTCAAAACTAGAGTAAAAACTGGGTTTTCAAGATGTCATGACTAGTGCCATAAATATAATTATTGTTATTGTAAAAAAGAGCAAGCATATCTTAGTGAATTAACCAATAAGTACCTAGCAGGTTGAGAGGGATCATTACCACCCTCGATGATGAACTCGTAGGTCAGGCCGCGCTCCACAGTGATTTCAGGGATCAGCAGATCGTTCAAATACCAGGCAATGCCCCACGAGGGCGATCCAGTAATGGCGGTATATCCGCGCTTGCCGCCCGTGGGTCCAATGCTGGCACGGAACTTCCTGACACCTTCGATCTTTCGTGTGGGCCATGGCTTGGGTCCAGTCTCGTCCTTTACATCGTACAGCGAACTCCTGCAGGCGTGATCGTTCTGGAAGGTCAACTCGTTTATTATTTACCTCTAGCTATAGGCTATTTGACCTACTCTCGTAGAGAAATTGATGCGAATGTCGTCCTGGTTGTGGTCGCTGGCGGTGTGGGAGTGGGCATTGGCCTCCTTTCGTGCATTTAGAGGTCCTATGGCGGCAATTACCGAAACTTCGCGGTCAATGGGAATCGGGGAATCGTAGATGGCCTCATTGGTCTGCAGCAAGCGCTTATAGCGGATGCTGGTGACCCCGTTCTTTCTATCGCCGCTTACTGCAGGTGTATACAATTATTAGAATTAGTTTATAATCTCATAAGCTCGTTTCAAAGTTAAAATACTGATAATTTTCCACCTACCCACGATTACATCATTACGTGCCCCAATCCTTTCATCGGGGCAAGCTCCCCGCTGACCATCGCACTGGGACAAATCCGAGATAAAATAGTCCTCGGCGCGAAAAACGCGGGCGTTGGTATCGTAAAAGGCCACCACCACATCGGACTGGGCCATCTGGGGGCGGCCATTTGCTCCGGAGAGTCCAAAGGCCATGTACTGATCCTCGTTAATGCGCCCGAATAGCTCCACCAGAAGATACTCGTCTTGGAGCTCCCACTTAACCTGCAGCTTGTTCGGCAGGATCTCGCGACAATTGCTGTACACAGGACGCGGGGTCGTGGTGGTCTGGAATGGACAAGGGGGCGGAGTAAGAGGCATTGATCTGGCCGAAGAAGGCGGGACATGCATGAGGCTAAGTCTAGTACTCACGGGTGAATACCACCATGAAGGCTAATGCGGCGCGCATAAGTCAAAGAGATATACATTATGAGTTGTGTGGAAATGAGCAAATGCTAGCATATGGATCAGGGCAATGTTCCGGAACTAACTATATGCGATAGGGATTATCACACTTACCGTTATCTTGGTCTGGCCCAAAGCTGGCGGTACGTCCAGGTCCCTGGGAACGTAGACGTGTCCGAAGTTGTGCCTATACTCCACACACCACACGGCCAGCCAGTCGATGTCGTAAACGGTCATGTTCCCGGGAAGTTGGATCTCGATGTCCTCGCCCTGGTAGCCTCGCAACGGTTCCAGAGATCCTGCCTCATTGGGCACCTGAAAGGGTCATTTATCTTATCAGCAAAGAATCATTACATTAAATTTTACGTGTAAATTTAATTTACTTATATTGGTTTTAACATCAATTATGTTTAATTTAAAACTAAGCCGTGTTAATGGTAATAACATATATATGAAATAGAAGGCATACACAATTTAATGTGGATTATTCTTTATAATTATCGATTAAACTTCGGTTAATTATATCAAATTAAATGGAGGGCAGAAATAAAAGTTTCAAAGTGATAGTCCTTTAGATCTTTAGTGTTAAATTTTCTGAGAATCTAAATGTTTCGTTTCGCAGAACTGTTAAAATTTGTTCTTAATTTGATTTGATGTAAATTAGTGAGTTTTAAAATTAAAACCTTATGAAAGAATCCTATCAAATCTTACAGAAGAAGTAAGATATTAGCATAAATAAACAAATATAAATTTATTTAATAATTGACTTTTGAATGAAGCTAATAAAAGAATAATCAGGCTTTAAGTAACTGACCTTTATTCCCATGATATTCGGTTCGCTGCCATTGCCCACCCAGAAATAGGCATCCGGTCCAGCTCCATCGTAGTGCAGGTTGGGTCTGGACAACGTAAAAATGGTTAAATTTTTTAAGGGCAATAGCTTTTGTTAATCTTACATGTAGAACGTCCTGGCATCCAGAACGCTAATGTTGCTGGAACGGAGGCCATGGGCCAATCGCTTGAATTCGGGAAGTACCCGCGGTTTGGGCACATCCAGATTGGATGGTATGAAAACCTCACCAAAATCAACCTGTAAGAGGGTTAAGGTCGTTAAATTTTTGTACATATCATTTATGATTTTATGCACATCATGCTACCAAGGCGTGGCAGGTCATTTTTTGTTTCTACATACCATACGTTCTTTCTACATATCAGCTGTGTGATTATATTTATGTTTTTAACAATTTGTACACCGAAAAAAATAGTTATAGAAACGAAACTATTGTAATATTAGCTTAACTTAATTAATCTTTATCAATACGTATATTGTATTGACTTAGTAAAAAGTATAAAAATAAAACAAAATATTTTAACACAATGCTTATTAAACCTATGCTATAAGTTTTTTTTTGGGTGTGCTAACAAGAGTAAATGTAATAACGGATACTTCACAAGCACAACAATAGTTCTATATTAAAATATTGTGGATGTTCATTAAGCATTTAATAGTGTTGAATTATTATATTTATATTTTCCTCTTACAATTTTGTATTTTATCTAGAGATCACTTTGAGATATTCGCATATAATAATTAATTTAATAATAATTGCTCAAGTGGAATGTCGATTTGTAATCTTAAATTATAGCTAAACTTTAAGGACATTCCTTAAATTCTACATGTGCATTTTACGCGACACCGTGTCTACATTTGACGCGATTCTAAGTAAGCAAACAACCGCTTTGTTGTTGTATACCCAAAACATTTGTACATACTGTGTGTTTATGTATGCCTTCGTGTGGGGCACACCCCCCTCCCAAAACCCCAGATACCCCCAATACCCCACACCCTCGTAAAAAATCGGGCATGCGCGCTCAAAACTCCACAAACAACACTCGCACACACACAAAAGCACTGACACACACCGTGGCAAACTAACCCCAATTTGAGTGCAGTTGTGTGAGTGTGCGGCAGTCAGCCCCCAAGAAGTTTTTTGGCTGTCAGTCAATGGAAGGCCCCGTACACCCACATACACATAAACACACAGTCGTGGAAGGAGCACCCTGTACGCCACACGTATACACACACGAACCCCCCGTCCGTGTGAGTATCTGTGTGACGAGGGGGGCGCTCTCTGCCTGTGTGTGTTTATATGCAACCACTTGAGTTAATCAAAAATGTCTGCTGTAATTTATTTTACTACGGCCGCCATCTTTTATTCGACCATGCTGCAAACTCCACAAACCTCCAACCCCCCACCCAATTTGGGGAATTTATCTGGAAATGCACTTGTACTCCGCTTCCGCCGAGGAAACTTAAACAAAAGTCATTTTCACAGGACGAAGGCAAACATAATTGCAAGTGGTCGCTCGCTTGGTCGGCATTTGCATATTCAGACCTGTAATTAAAATCTAAAACTCTAATGAAAACAAAGTTTCAGGCGACTGACCCACATTATAGTCTGCACAAAGGATGATATTTGCCTTGCTAAATCCTTCGTTTACTCTTAAACAAGTGCGAGATGAGAAACCAAATAACTTCCCTTTTGAAAAGCTATTAAGAACATAATCGATAGCCGGGCAAAGCATAATGCTAAAATCTTTGTGCAGCTGCAGTTAAATTACAAAAATGTAATTACAAAAAAAAAGGCTCTTGCCCGGCTAAATACACACATAAATCTGGGAGGATGGCGCGTGCCATCCGCAAAGAAAAAAGATACGTTGGATGGATGGATGGAGAAGCAGCAAGGACTCAGGACTCACCGTGAAGCGTCTGCACCACACCGACAGCCATCGAATGTCCTTAATCCTTTTGCCCATGGGTAAGCGCAGTATGATGTCCGTTCGGTTGTGCGCCTGCAAAATGGGGGGATCGCTGCGGGTGGTCCAAAAAGAGACGGAAGCCGAGAACGAGAGTGAGATGGAGATAAAGAGTTAAATGTGGTTTGGGGCATACTAAACTATAAGTACGACTAAAGCAAAGTGTATGTTTTCCCCCACCCATAGCCAGAGCTTATTAAAAACTACACACAGAAAAATTACCAGGGTTGTGGTCTTATCAAATTTATCCAATGTCAGTGTAAAATCGTAACTTTTACATATTTAAAATATCATTTTAATACAGTCCAAGTTACATAAGAACGTAAGGAACATCACGACCATTTTTATAAGACTTTAGAAACCCTTTTTTATGTGTATAACATATCAACATTATATAAACATTTTATTAGTTTATCCAGATTATTAAATAATCAAATAAAACAAATAGGTAGAAAACATTTTTTTATATTTTTATAATTTCCAAATTGACGATAGTTTTTCGTATTTTTTCGATGCTGCCAGTCATGTAACGAGTGACTCAATTAAGGGGACAGAGCGCAAATGGAAATCAAACAGATTGTCACCAGAGATTGTCCGCAGGACCCGCCTCCAATTTGCACGTTCATTGCCAGTATGTATATAGGGATTAAAGTGAAACCAGCCAGAAAATGCAACAGATCGGACCCTGGCCTCGATTCTGGACTACTCTGTTTGCATGCAATGTAGTACGCTGCTCTATGTCATTAAAATTAAAGCAAAAACCAAACGACCGACGACAAAACCAAAAACATTTCTCATTTTCGCATATTCGCATTATTTATGAAGCGAGCGCTGATGAAGATTTATGGCTAATGCAGCGAACCGAGGCATTACACACGCCTCGTGCCCCCCCCATTTTCCCCCTTTTCCAATGGGAGTTTCACAATGCATGAATAGTTGGGTGGTTATGGCCACTATATAGCAACTTTTTGCTGGCGGCTTAAAGCTTTAGCCAATTAGCGTCTTTTTTGAGCTTCGCTCTCAGCGACTAGGTGCATTTCTGTGGGAATCGATTTAGAGCCTTGACCTGGAGATGAATATCGTAGTGGTTGATTGTAAAGATGAAAATATTTTTTCGGTATCTCAAGTCCTACTAAGTCACTGCTGCGACATTGACGGAAGAGCCCAGTGTTTAAAAACTTGTATTCGATGGGTTATGATAATATAACCAAGTTCGGAAAGCAAAAAAACTAAGCAAACTTAAAAATAACCAAAATACAGGACTAAATAAATTTGTTCAATGTTTTAATTGGAGCTATATGATATAATAACCCGATACATACTTCTAGCAAAAAAAAAGAAAACTTTTGAAAAAGGTTAATCTAAATTGCTTAAAAACTGAGAGACTAGTTCGCGTAAAAACAGATGGACATGGCTGCATCGGCTCTTCGGGTGATGCTGATCAAGAATATGTATGTTTAATAGGGTAGGAATGTTCTTTTCAGTGCAAATTAAAACAAGAGAGAACTAGTCGAGTGCCTCGACTATTAGATACCCGTTACTCAGCTAAACAACTTAATATAAATATGCCTTCTTGTTATGTTTTGCTTGAATTAGCACCTTGGCCAGCTGTTCCAAGTCACCCGTTAGATGGTATTGTAGGCGCTGCCAGGCTTAAGCTTTAATGGGTTTTGGCGTTAGAGTGGGCTGGCAAACTTTTATTAGGTCAATCGATAGGTATTGACGAAACAAATACATATCAATTAAAATTTTCATAATAGCATCAAAACTGTGGCCACAGCTTGTGGTTTGGGGGCGAAAGGGGGTGGACCATTTTGAAACAAACTTGCGCTGCGTAGGAACTCCTAAAATTACATGCAAAATGCCAATCTTTTTTATAGTTTCCGAGATCTCAGCGTTCATGCGGACGGACAGACAGACGGACAGACGGACATGGCTAGATGATCGGCTGTGATCCTGAACAAGAATATATATACTTTATAGGGTCGGAAACGTTCCTTCTACCTGTTACATACTTTTCACGAATACAATATACCCATTTACCTCGAGTAACGGGTATAAAAATACAAGGTCTTACTGTTGAAATAATTTAATTCTAATTTCTTGCCAATTTTATTTTAATTTTATATTGTTTTGGCAGCTTACAAACTTTTAAGGCACCTTGGTGTTGGGGTTAAGGAAATGCTTTACCTAGCACTGAGTTTACTGAGTGCAGCGGTGGCTTTTGTAATCATGTGGATTTGATGATTACATATCCATTACTGCAGTTACTGCATCTCATTTCCCGTGCAGGCCGGAGCAGGAGCCCTGGGAATATTAATAATCAACTTGAAGTCTAAGTATGCCAATCCCATGGGGGCTGGCAGTCACCGAGTGTTTGCCCAGATGAATCCGCCACATCCTTGGCGGGGATGTAGAGCTCCTTGAGGGCGGTGGAGGATCGATCCATCGCAACTGGGACAAGTGTCAGGCGGCGAGTCAATCAGTCAGTCAGCTGGGCGGTTTGTCAGCCGCTGAAGTGGAAAGGTCGACGTCTAATGAATGTCGGCGGAGGCCACGCAATCCGCATTAGACACGGCTAAGCACTTAGCACCCGGCACCCTTGAAATGACACATTGACAGCGGGTCGAGGTCCGAGGTCGTGTCCAGATTGAGAATCAGAATCAGTACCAGAAGCAGAACCAGATTCCAGCAACAGTTGCAGCACTCTAATGAGCCAAAACAAATTGAATGGCTCTGTGTCAACAGTGCATCAAATGTATCTGCTGGATACACAGCGATGTCCTGCCATCCACATCCACCCCCATGCGGTCGGTCCTTTGTCTCCAGTGTGGCGAAGTAGTTTTCCTCGAATTTTGTTTGCTTTCGATTCCTGGTTCCATTACAGTTTCCGCCTGGCAAATATGTTTGTTGCTTTATTTGATTTGCTTGTCCTCCCACTTGGCAAGGACCTCTCCGCTCGACATTTATTGATGCACTCGGGTTGCCAGGCCAAGCCAGGCCAGGCCATCATCCATCGATTTTATTTTATTTGCTCTCGTTCAGCTCGTTGCCCGGCCACATACATAAGCCCCTGTGCACTTTCACCCAATTAGTTTGAATTCAGTTTCAGATTCGCAAAGAGCACTGGCGTCTTTTCATGTGTGCTTTCCCATTGACTAAGACTAAACTGGAAAACTTGTTGCGTCTGCTGACTGGCACTTTGTATTCCCGCTCGATAAACAAAACGCACAACAATCGAGGGCATTTCGCAGACAATAAAACGCGCCAACTCAGCAGACAGCCATCCAAACCATCCAATCATCCAGCTTTCAACCCCATCCCCCGATTGCCACAACCCTCGTACTACACCCCACTTCCCACACCCCAGCTCCAAAAGAGACAAAGCCACCACCGAAAATATTCTAAAATTATTATGAATATTTCATGTTTCCGTGACGAAGCGCCGCAGCCAAGCCAACGCCCCCGCTTTTGTCGGTGACAGGCCGCAGACGGATGAGTCCCAACTCCCGGCGACGACCACTCAATTAAATTTGTATTAAAGTGCAGTGGTCGGGGGCATTAATCACTCCAACAACAATAATAATTAGTACTGCTTTGGTCTGAAAGATAAGCACCCAAAGATCTCCCTTAACGAGCTGCTGGAAATCTAGTTAGCAAGAATTATGGGAATGGTTGCCTGAATAAAACTTTATAACTAGGTAAAAGTAAAGTAATACGTATTTATAAATACTAAAAGATTTTGTGCTTGATTTATTTTAAACATTATTAATTCCGAATTAAAATTAAATATTTTTGGTAGAAAGAAATAATTTAAAAAGTAAGGCAATCAAATATTGCATCAAATTTAATAATGTTTTTGACTATAATATAATATTCATGTATTCTCTAAGGATTTCTGTGTTACCCGAGTTAGACATTTAAATCGAAATAGATTTTTATAACATTCAAGTAATATGCAGGCCATAGTTCACATACAATTGACTTTCAAACCTTTTTTTATATTTATGAGTAAAAATGTCAATTAAGTTTATTTTCGCAGGATTTTAAACCATATTCGCACCCCATAAAACCCCACAAGGTGTGAAAAGCGTTGCCTACTTTCAAGCGCACTGAGGGTGAAGTGACAGCAACAGGCGAAACTACTTGAGGGATGGTCGGATATGAGGAGAGCGGGGGCAAGCGAGGGTTAAGTTGGATGCCGAATGAATCCGCCAACTTTCTGGTGCTTAATCGAGTTAAAGGCAGTTGGCACTTCAGCCAGGGGCGAATTCAGTCGACAGCCAAAACAGTTGTTCGTGTTGCGGCTGCTCTGTCAGTGTTGATTAACACAATGCAGAATGATCGAGGACAGCGGTGGGCGGTGGTGCGTTAAAGAATGGGCTGCCCGCCCCGACAATGAAGGACAAAACTAAAACTTCATTTTGCTACTTTGCATGCAGCAAATTTTAATTAAATCTGCATAAATCAGCGTTAAGCAAAAAGGCGAGCGCCAAGGTGGAGAGCAGGGGGTCGTGTACTGCAGATGCAAATGAGCAACAGTCACAGGCGAGTGGCTCCAGGGGGTGGGGGGTGGTTGAGGGTGCGGGACAAGGCGACGGCGACGGCGTCATCCTCATTGTCATGGCAACGGGCGTTAATCAGCGCAGCGTCGCTTTTATGCTTCTCAAAAAATTCTAATTTAATTACTTATGCTCGATGCATCCATTGTGACACATTCCCCACCCACTTCAACCCACTCCATCCCACCACCCACTTCGGCGGGGAGGTAAAGCGAGCGTGAACAGAAAAAGAAGTGAGCAGTACGAAGAGCCGGAGGCCACTCAAAAAAACACAAGTTGCATGTACAATGGGAAACCAAAAATTTTTGTAAAACGTACTAACTTAAATCTTTTAGACTACTATTAAGTTATTCAAATTTCCAAGCAAAGTAGTTCTTCTTCTATTAAAAAGTACAAAATAAATGGGCTAATATAGAATTTATTCCTGAATTCAAAGTGCATATTAGGTTTAGCAAATCCGAAACATAAAAACATAACTTTTTCATCGAAAAGTGTTAAAAATGGAAGTTATTTTTTAATTAGAAAATATATAACATCCTTTGAAAATGTACATATTCAGTTAACGTAGTTAATTCTATTTTTAGTTCAAAGGAAAAAAACCTTTTGGTTTTTCGAAAACTTAGTCTAAAACGTTGTCTTCTGTGAATAGTTTTTTGCTAAATGTTTTTCATGAATAGTTTTTAATAGTTTTTTTTAAGTTTATAAAACACTTTTTGCGAGTGCTGCGACATCTCCTGATGCAGCAAGATTGGCAGCCCTTCAACGGCGCCTGCCAAAAGCAGTTGGGATAATTAACTTTGATTGGCCTGCCCGAGAAGCTTAGCCAGAAGAAGCCAGTTTTAAGGCTGTCACTTGCCAGGCTTCCCTTTCCCCAGGACGATGGTGGCCGGAAACCACGACAGAACCTGTCCCAGTGCCAATCAGTTGCATTTATCAATTATCGCTCGGCGACGACGGCGTACATATAGAAATCATTAAACATAATAAACGCGCGCAATTTGTTGGCTCAAATGCATGCGATTGCGATAGCAGCGGTGTGCCACATAATACAGCAATCATCATCGTGCTAACACCAGGCTGCCAGTCCGCCACCCCACCGCCGACCTTCAGCCACCCACCACCACCGCCCCATATCATAAGGTGCACCGGGTGGTATGGGTAATGTGTCTGAAAGCGTAAAAGCGTGCAATCGCTGCGGCGTTCCGGGCTTCCACCTCCTCCATCGCATGCCCATTCCCATCTCCTTGGCACAATGTTGCTCTTTGTCAGAAGGACAGGAAGGACGAAGGACTATGGACTAAAGATGGGGGGACGAGTGGAGTGGGGGAAGGGAAGGGGAGGGGAAATGGAAATGGAGGCGATGGCATCGTTGTACATTGAACTAATAAAGCCCGGCACGTGGCATCAACAATGAAACGCATTAAAGTCGATTACAATATGAATGCCCGGGGTTGGGCCATGGATTCGCCTTGGATGGTTCTGCAATGGTTATAGTCTGCCGACATATACATCATCAAACGATTCCTCAAGCGCGAAACCGCGCCGAGCAGTTGAGATTTTCGAATGGGGAAATCCAGAGCGTAAACATTCCCAGGTTTTCTTTTTGGCTGCGTGATTCGGGATTCCAAGTGGGAATGGGGTTGTGGAGCCTGCGCAGTGCGGGAATCCGATTTTCGGGAATCGCTTATGCCTCGCACGATGCGTTCTGTTATTTTTGGAGTTGCGAAAATATTTTGCCAAAGATTGGATATGCAAAAATCAGCTCACTTCAGGGTAATGGGAAGCGTTTTAGGTGCACTTAGCGAAAAATTATGGTAAATTTTAAGTCGACATTGGAAAAAGAAAATAAAAACATTCTATGGTCTAAAAAGTATTGTGATATTTACCTTGCAACATTATTTTTCGATTTCAAAGATATACGTTTTCGTGATTACTCTTATTTATAGTGAGAAATCGGGAAAAAGTTTTTTTGAATATTTTCCAAGCCAAAAAAATAAAATGTTAATTGTTAATCATTTTTAAAGAAACCAATTTTCAATGTTTTTTTTAAGTGAGTGTTATATTTAAGTGCGTGATTTACGCAACTTTAGCCTTTGAGAACTCAAAGAGATAGTCCAACCCTTTGGACCAGTTAAGCCATGAAAATCAAATCCAACATTCACCTGAGGTGTATGTTTCGTGCATGAGATAATGTCAATGCCAAGTGGAAAGCTACTTTACCTTTGCCTTGGCGGGGGAAGTGGCTCAGGTTTAGGTTTAAGTTTGAGGATCTGCCTCTGGGAATTAGGATGAGGCGGCGGGACTAGTTTGGTGCTCCATTGTTTGTGATAATGAAATATGCAGTGCTCAATGGCTAAGCAGGTAAATGACGTCAAATTGTGTGCGTGTCTTGGCTGCAACGTGAGATTAGGTCTCAAAGGGGTTCAGAGGTTAGTGGGTGGGGCAGATTTCAGCGGGTTAAAAGCTACTGGGGCTTGCCGGATGGGGGTTGGGGGGGTGGGGCCTGGCTAATACCGGCTTAGTGCGTTCAAGTGGCAGCGCAAGGAGGCTGGCAAGGTAAACAGTTGAGCGGCTTAACCTTGTGGCGACTCAAAGTAAATAGTAGCAAAGGCTGAAACTTCGCCATCTCTCTCTTCCACCGCCCCACTTTCTCTTTGTTTGCTGTTGTTTTTTCGGTGGGCGGCTGCTGTGACTGCGACTGTGGTTGTCTCCGCTCACGCCCCCCTTCCCCCTGCCACACACATATGACCGCAAATCTAACGTGAAGAAATAAATGAGTTTTTCACATTAGGAGGCAACGAAGCGACACCAACAACGGCAACATCCAGAGCCACAAAGGCGCCGGGAAGGAAAACGACAACGAGAGCACAAATGGCAGGCGAGATGAAAAATGTTTTTTAATTTTTGAAAGTGGTTTCATTGTCAGCCGTGCGTAACGTAAAGTCTGCAAGGATGCGGGGATACATATACCCAAACACTCGCTCACGTTCGGAGGAAATGGCCTGCTGCGCTCGAGTAGCCAGGACATCTCCATCTCCATCTCCCATTTCCATCTCCATAACAAGGTCCAGTCCGGCCATCAATGGCAAGTCGGCCCCAAAAATGTGAGTGTGGATGCCCGAATGCATTCTTAGGACTGCGATACTCACATGCCCGTGTACTCCTCCGGATATGGAATGATGTAGCCATCGGGACTGGGCCGTGCCGTCTTGCCCACCCAGAAGAAGGCGTCCGGTCCGGTGCCGTCGTAGGCAAAGGATTTGACGAACAGCGTCGACTCGTCCACTGCGTAGACTTGACCCTGGCGAAAATAATAAAGTGGCATGATAATAAAGTGGAACTTACTAAACAGAAACTACAAATTAATGGACTTGTTATTTAACTTATATAACTACGAGTATCAGCAAAGTCTTGTCATTTTGATTACTTACAATAAAATATGATGAAAGCTGTTGCTAACTTTAAAATGATTATTACATTACATACGCTTGCATTTATTAACATTTTGCTTTTAAACATATAATTTTTAATAAAACGTTTAATCCTTTTTATAAAAAAAGTAAGTTTATTTGTTTGAGTTTTTTTAATAATGACTTTTTGAGGAATTAAAAAATAAAACAGTAATGACAGTGCTTTGTGTTACGGAATTAAAAATAATAAAATACAACATTTCAAACTCACTTTGATTCCATGGGCGAAGTTGGTGAAGTCTCCGATGTAGCGGCCGTAGTAGGGCTCCGGTGGTGCTCGGCCGGCGGCTGTGGATGAAAGGAACGGTTTGGAGATCTTTAGTCGGATCAGATTTAATTGAAACGGCGGCCAAAAAATAAGTTTTCCACTTCTTTCACAAACACACAGAGAAAGTGCCTTCAGCGCAGTGCACTGGCAGGTGCTTTTGCTGCAATTTCTGCAACGGATTCATAATCCGGAGGCTCAAGAAACTCGCCGGACACGGACAAAGACCGAAGCCTGCCTTGCAAATTAATCCTCAGACGAAAGAACTTTGCCATACAAAAAGTTGCTGCCGTGTAGCTCCCCCGAACCGAGGTTGCTCCTCCAACCAGTGGAAGTTGCTGTGCCATCCCGGATGATGATGGGAATGATGATGTAGATGATGACGATGACGAACTGGCTCTGTTTGCCAAACCCTTGACAAGTCCCCGGGGGAGTTGTTGGCTTGCCTTTCCCTCTGGGATTGCGCCATGAAATTGATTGAAAACCATGAAATATATTGAAATTCAATGCTAAGCTCGACTCGGCTCACGGAGAACTTCCAGCTAAACAATGCAAATGTATGCCAAATGTTTTAAAAGAACAGAAACGGAAAACAGAAAGACAGGCAGACAGCCTCCAAATGAGAGGTGTCAGAGGTGGGATACGGGGATGCAATTTCAGTTTGTTCTGGCTTGTCGATTCGATATTAAATCCTCCGATGCCGTAAGCTCCTCACAATCGTTGCCAGGGGATTCCCCAGAATGTCTCAATTGCCGCTGGTAGCCAGGACGACAGCAACAACAGCAACAACAGCGTAATATGAATTAAATCAACTAATGCGTGCATTAATCTCTGAAGTCCTGGACCCACGCTCGCCATCCACAGAGCACGTGGCCCCACGGAATATACGTGCTCGAGGATATTTATACAAAGTGATGACGAGCACGTTGACATCCCCCAAACCCCTCGGAAAAAAAAAACCCAGATATATAGTCACCGCCTGAGGCTTCAGCGCGGCACACGACCGCCGATGGTTGTTGTTAATAATGTTTGGTTGCTGCTCAATCCTACTATAGTGCGGGGCATTCGGGTTGTTCGGCGTTTTCGGGGGGAACAAATAATAGTCAATGGCCATGTCTATCTTTCTGGCTGGCTGAGTGTTTGTGTCTGGGGCGTCCGTCTCCTGATATTTCGTCACTGAAAGTCGATAAGATTTCCAGCAGCCGATAAAAAGAAACGGAGCGCAGACGTTGCCAAGCAGATGGCTTTATTTTTGACTTGTTGCCAGGTTGTCCCAGGAAAATTGATTGGCAACGCACGGCATCGCCATCGACCCACATTGCGTGGCATTCCCAGTCACTTTGTCAATTGAATCCATGACGCACAGTTGTCGTAGTATTCGCTCAAAGGATACCGAAGACAATAAACGCTTTTAATCCACTAATGCCCAGCTGGCAGAGGAAAGGATCGCCGACACATAAGCCCTATAAATTAACGGGTTGCCAGGGATACTTAGCAGGACATCCCCTTTGCATCCCCTTCTTTGAGCGCCTGCCCAAAATCTGAATCTTCATATAACCATCAAATCAGAAAGGGTTGCGTCCCACTCACCCCCACATATATATATATTCCTAATCCCATCTCCAATCCGCCCGACAAGTGCCTTTGGGGGTGGGTGGTAAACGCGTAACCACAGGCAACCAGTGCATTCAGTTTCTGATTTTGGAGGTAGCAAATGACTGAGATGAATGGACAAATGATTGACTTTCAGTTCATGGCAAATATTTGCACTAAGCAGTTGCTGATGTAACAACCAAATCAGCAAGGGAAAATATTCAAATGGGAATTATGGCGTTTCTTCTCGCATAATCTCAACAAATGCCATGTTTTTACTTATCTGAACATTTTGTAAAATTATACAACGCTAATGTATCAAAGGTTTTAAGATAATATAGTATACTTTTTTATTTATTATTAATGTCGGGACGGCGCGAACGCCATTCCCGGCTACCAAAAATAACACGCACGAGTTATTCACATTAGGAATAATCGCAGAGGTCAACTCAGCCGAGGTGCAATGGCCAAGCCTCACTCCGGAGGAACCGCCTTCGTGATCACGGTTAACCTCTACGCCAGGTAAGTATGCTTTTTTCCGCTAGAATCTAGGGTTTCCATGAAAAAACAGCTAGAACTTATTGGGAATCATAACCGTTCCAAAAAGGACACATTATTCCCGAGTCTATAGTAGGCTTGTATGGACAATCCTTAAATAGCAGGTAACAGACTCGTGCAGAACATTTTCTTGATTAATCCCTTACCCTCATAACGAATAAGGGTGTAATCAGCTTCTCATTATGATGGCTTAAAAAAAGTTAGTATCTTTAATATACAATTAAGGAAAACAAAAATAGTATTTTATGATAGTGATTTTTTAAAACAGTTTTATCACTGCAACATTTCACGTTGATTTTATTTTGAATTTTTAAAAATTCAATTAGTTTCTTAAAATGTTATAATTCTTTTTATATACTTTGGTTTTTTTTAATTTTGTTTAGTAGATTAAATCAAATGAGGAATTTTCCAAAATAGTACTTTAGGCGGTATGTTTTGTGCATCTTCATAATTGTAATATTAAGTACCATGCTAAAACTGCATAGCCCTTTTATTTTTTTTAACTTTTATCTGTTCTTGCTTTATGTTTTTTGTAATTTTTTTAAACAAAGAACTGAGAAAAGCCAAACATTTCGCATTAAATTCTTATAAGGTGTTAGTTTGGTGGCAAATGAGATGAGAGTGCGGCTCAATTGGTTGAAGCAACCTTTGGAAGCAAGCCGAAGATTATATACCCTTGCAGTTATTACAAATCGACCACATTTCGATTTCTATGCCTTTATTACTAAAAACAATGATTTTGCCATCGTTTCTATGGCAGCTATATGATATTGTTGTCCGATTTTAATTTAATCAAAACCGCAATTCAATAATATTTAAATAAAAACAAATCCCAAAGAAAAAAAAAAAATAATTCAAAACAACAAAGTTATATTTTTATTTATGGGAGCTATATGATATAGTCGCCCGATCCGGCTCGTTCCGACTTATATACTACTTGCAATAAAAAGACAACTTTTGGGAAAGTTCCAAGCAGATGGGTTTAAAACTGAGGTACTAGTTTGCGTAAAAACGGACAGACGGATATGGCTAGACCGACTCTCCTGGTGATGCTGATTAAGAATATATATACTTTATAGGGTCGGAAATGTTTCCTTCACTGCAAGGGTATAAAAACTGGTGAACAAGCTAAATAACACACATATACCATTTTTCTCTTTTTAATAATTTGTAGATTTATTGTTTATGTCGGGACGGCGCGGACGCCATTCCCGGCTACCAAAAATAACACGCACGAGTTATTCACATTAGGAGTAATCGCAGAGGTCAACTCCACCGAGGTGCAATGGCCAAGCCTCACTCCGGAGGAACCGCCTTCGTGATCACGGTTAACCTCTACGCCAGGTAAGTATGCTTTTCTCTGCTCGACTCTGGGGTTTCCATGAGGACACTGCTAGAACCACTTGGGAATTACAAGCGCTCCACTCCCTGTGAAAGGAGCAAAGTAGGCTCTGGTCGGGTTTGAAAATTCAGGTAGCCAGGAATTCGGGAAAATCAGCCTCGCACATTTTCCTCAATTAACTGGGTACGGAAATAATGTTGTTAGAACTGCCGTTTGAATAATCATCATATTTATTCCCTTTATTTACTTAACGCGACATCAAAGGAACAAACGATAATTAAATTCGCACTAATCTCCCCGTAATTTATTTTATCACATGCCCATCTTCGACTTTGACGTCGTCATCAGCATCAGGAGCAACATCATCAGCCTGAACCCCCTGTTTGGGTTTGAGCTGAGATCCTGTAACGCACGCACGACCAGGACACACGAAATTCCAAATCAAATTTTCATTTACTTCCGCAATAGACTCTTCCTGGGCAAAAAAGCCAAAGGATGGGAGCGGGGCGGAAAACAGGTCGTCCTCCCCCTCCGAAGGACTCATTGGTTGGTGGCCCAACCTCATTAAAGCTCGGAAATATTCCTCCCTAGGAATGTTGTACCCTGCTCTTCTGACGGGGGATGCTGCTGGTACATCTGTATTTGTCTTTCCCACTGCGAGGGTGTGTGTGCTGCTGTGTGTGTGTGGATGGTAAATCGAATAAAATTTAGCTGACTCAATAAAAATCAAAAAGCGTTAATGCTAACGATATGACTTTAACCTGAAACCGAGTAAATTGTTGCTTGTGTCAAAGCCAAAAGTGGGGGAGTCCCCGACCCTCGGATTCCCGTTTCTCTCGTCCTTCGTAGCGTGAATTTAGGCGGAAAGTCGGCAGGATATGGCAACTGGAAGCAATATTGCAACGTAATCTGACAGCGACAATTTTTTGCCGAACTCGGACCGACTCCTTTCTTGGCATCGGAAACTTGGCAGGGAAGCGAGAGCGTTTAATAAATGATGATAAATAAATAAGAAAGCGCGAAAAAGGAGGCTGGACCAAGGAGCACAAACAAAACGACGGCAGTTAATGGATGGAAAGGGCTGTTGAGGGTTTCTCTGGAATCAGAATAAAAGCACACCTCCCTCCTAATGATCGATGATAGGGAACCCAAACTGGAACTAAGCAGCCGGGCATTAGTTCAAATTACCTTCTCTTTTCAGCAGGATTAACTTTTCCATCAATTCAATTTATAACTAAAACAAGCTATAACTGATTTCAGCTTAAACTTTTATAATATTTATTAATAATGTCGGGACGGCGCGAACGCCATTCCCGGCTACCAAAAATAACACGCACGAGTTATTCACATTAGGAATAATCGCAGAGGTCAACTCCACCGATGTGCAATGGCCAAGCCTCACTCCGGAGGAACATCCTTCGTGATCACTGTTAACCTCTACGCCAGGTAAGTATGCTTTGCTCCGCTCGACTCTGGGGTTTACATTAGGTAACTACTAGAACCAGTTGGGAATTATATCTGTTACTCAGCAAAGTAACATCCTTGAATCTCTAGTAGGCCTTGCCAATAACTAGGCAATATAATGAGCTGGTATTAGGTTTGGCTTGAATTTCTTTGATTCTTTACCTCTTATTATTGGTAATAGTTCATAGACCGATTTGGCTTAACAAATTGTAATGTTACATTATTTGATAAAGATACAATTTATTAAAATTTCTTCCCAGCTTTACGTATTTTCATGGACGATGGACACTAATCAAATTCAAAAAATTTCTGAATCGAGATTTTTTAGAGCGAGTTGTTCTTTAAATTATATTCTTAATTTTGTACTTATGTAAAAATGTAAATGTATGGACCTTAAGTATTTGGCGAAATTGTTGTATCACGGAGACATTTCCGACCATAAAAATAACTAAGTCGAACTATTTTTAATAAAATTAAAGTGAATTAAGTTATGTAATATTTCTGATGCCGCCATTTATGTAAAGGACACATTTTGGTAAACCCAATTCAAATATACCTTATTGAACTCTTAAAATATTTTGCGATATGCGAAAATTGGACAACAACTTAATTGTTCGAAATCAGGCGGAAACTGATGAAAATCAGGTCGCCATCCTTGAAAACAGTGCGAGAGTAAGACTATTAACAAAAGAAAAATTCTTATTTTTGCTAAAAACTGTTTTCTAAAATTTAAATGAAATGATGAATCAGTCAGTGTTGGAATTTATTACTTAAGGATTGTGCTTATCGCTATTCGATATACGCACTATTATTATTTAACATTTATTTCTTATGTCGGGACGGCGCGAACGCCATTCCCGGCTACCAAAAATAACACGCACGAGTTATTCACATTAGGAGTAATCGCAGAGGTCAACTCCACCGATGTGCAATGGCCAAGCCTCACTCCGGAGGAACCGCCTTCGTGATCACGGATAACCTCTACGCCAGGTAAGTATGCTTTTCTTTGCCGGACTCTTGGGTTTGCATAAGAAAATTGTTAGAATCCTTTGGGAATTATAGGAACATGTTTAAAAAAAAAGGCTACCGAAAAGTATGCAAGAAGAGGTTTAAGATACTGACATGGCCGGACATCCTGTCCAGTAATTTGTTCCAAAGTCTTATTTCAGAGTCCTGCGGCGCGTTATCTGCTTGCGGGTGAAGCCAACACTCCTGGGAGATTTGTGAGCTCCCTGCTGTGACAGCCACCGCCCCCGTCTTCCAAAGAGGCGTGACCGCTCAGCTGGAAATCAGCGCAACTCGCATTTGTATTTATTTCAATTTTATGACTTCATGTTAGTCGAAACCTAGCCACAAACGAAATGAAACTCAAATATGTACACAAAGTTTCAATGTGGTTGGAGGGGTGGTGCGTGGGTAGCAATGTGTAAATCCAGCGTAGAGATTAGAACATTTTGAGCGGCAACATCACAGAGAATTATGCGGCTCACAGTGGGTGGTTTAAGCGGGGGCGTGGCTCCTTTACACCCACAAGGACATCGCCCTCACTCGTTCTATCTGCTCGGCAGTGCTGACATCGCTTCTGAGGCAAGGTGCCTTCTTAAGTTGCGAACAAATATGCAGGGAATTTCAAATTTTGTATCTAATAATTTCCTATGATATGTATTACAAAATTGTACCAATTGTAAAGATTATAGAACAAAGCCTTTTAAGAAGATTATTTTAAATTAAGCAAGATTATAATTTTGTATACCTCGAAGTCAGCAACACAATAAACTTTAATAGTGAAATTATTTGGTTAAACTTCGTTTAGACATAGTTATTAAATTAGTAACTGGGGATTGTTTTCTACAACAAAAAAAAAGTCATTGAAACATCATCAATTCTAAACAACTGACTATTAAATTGACTACACATTCATGCTATTTATAACTTTATAGTAATTTAATTCTTAATTTCTTATTTTTAAGACAACGCTTTTAAAATTTATGTGAATGTTTGACAAAAGTCCGGTAAACACAGATCTGTCCGGAAAAAGGACAAAAACGCAGCACTGCTGCCCGATTCGGTGGTAGTTTCATACGGAACCACAGATCCGCCAAACTCGAAACTCCATGGAGCATTTGTATACACCTAATACCTTAGTCCTTCTCGGCAATAACAACAACGACGACGACTGCAGCAACAGGAGGAAGGACGAGGACGAGAATCGCTTCTTCAGCGGCACGCTTGAGCTAATTTAATCGCTGCAAATTGCTCGACAATCTGCCCGGCATTAGAACTGCTCCACACACGTGAAGCTCGGATATGGGGAGGTGGCCTTGAAGGGGGATGTGGAGTAGCTGCTGGTGTGAATTAGATTACATTGGCATGGCAGTGGACCCAAATAAAAAAGTTAGCTCACTTCTGTGGACTGCAAACATGCGATAAGCTTGTCAAAAACTGCACTTTTCCAGTTCCCCACAAATCGCACAAAACAAATTTAATTTAAGATAAATTGATCAGCAGTTTGATTTGTTTTCAAAACAAAAAATACGTTTTATTTAATAATTCGATTGAAGTAGTATTTGATCTAGCATTTAACCAGTTTAAAAAGTTACATTTTAATTTCTTTCTTTCAATGAAAAGTGTTTTATTTTTTCTGTGCATACATATGAATGTGTATCTCACTCCCTGTCCCAATTTTAATCCTAATTCGCTATGCCATGTTCAATACGCAATGACATTTGAAAGTGGAAAAGGAAAGGAAATGAAGTGATGTAAGCGCAACATTGCACAACCGAATCAGTTTGATATTTTCGCTGTTATGGCTCTGGTCTGTCGATGTTCGCGACTGTCCCATTGCACCGCCCACAGCGGACAATTGAAATTCAATGAACCGCACCACCACCGCTCCAACTGCCAACTTTAAAAGCCAGCGAAATGCTACCAAAGTGGGTGGACAAAAGTGCAGGCCAACGGCGTTTAATTGGCCGCAGCATGTCCCACATGTGGAATTATAAAGATCCCCATCGAAACGGGGGCGAATCGCAAGGGAATCTTGCTGCGTGGGCGGATGCCTCTCCGATTCATAGGCAAATCGGCATAGATGGTGAGTTATGTTCTCATATATGAGAGGCGTCATTGAATGCGATTTAAAATTTCAACACTCATCATTGCCATCTTAAAAACTCTTCAAACTCATAAGGCATAGTCATTTAGAGTCGGATCTTCTTTTTAAGCTAGTGTGAGCTTAAACTCACGCTAAGTGGAATTTAACGATGGCTTTTGAATCACTTATTCTATGTGCTTAAGTCCCACGACTTTTTACTCTGTTTTTATAGTAAAAACCATTTACAATTGAATTCCAAATTAATTGTGTTTATTTTGCTTCCCATAGTTTAGCATCGTTATCATCCGGATGTTAGTGATTCATTTTTGATTCGATCGTTTATCAAATAAAGTTGTTGTTTCTCGCCTTTGTGTGCGGGTAACAATGAAAACCTATTTAAATTTATCTTTTGATTTATAAAGTGCTTCAACTATATACATTTTAATGAAGAGTATACTTATTTTTGTCGGGGAAAAATGTTCAATAAAATCCGTTATATAATTGACTTTTGTAAATTAGTTTTAAAATGTATGTTAATTAAAATAAACAAGAAAGGAAAGCTAACTTCGGGCGGAACCGAAGTTGAAATACCCTTGCAGAATATTCCGAATTATATTCTCCAAAATTATTCATATGATGCATTCTTAACACTCATAAAAAATCCCAACTTTCTAACTTTAAAAACACCAAAGTTATGGCATTTCCAATCGTTCAGTTAAGTGGCGGCTATAGGATATAGTCGGCCGATCCCTATGAAATTTGGAAGGTCAGATTGATTGGCCAAATATAAAACCCATAGAAAATCCCAACTTCCTAACTTTACAAGTCCCAAAGTTATGGCATTACCGATCAATCAGTTATATAGCAGCTATAGGATATAGTCAGCCGATCCTTATGAAATTTGGTAGGTCAGATTGAGTGGCCAAATGTAAAAGGCATAGAAAATCCCAACTTCCTAACTTTACAAATCCCAAAGTAATGGCATTACCGATCAATCAGTTATATAGCAGCTATAGGATATAGTCGGCCGATCCTTATGAAATTTGGTAGGTCGGATTAACTGGCCAAATAAAATACCCATAGGAATCCCCAACTTCCTAACTTAACAAACACTAAAGTTATGGCATTTCCGATCAATCAGTTATATGGCAGCTATAGGATATAGTTGTCCGATCCTGGCCGTTCCGACTTATATACTGCGTGCAAAGGATCGAAGGCTGTGTGCAAAGTTTCAATTCGATATCTGTAAAACTGAGAGACTAGTTCGCGTAGAAACAGACAGACGGACAGACGGACAGACGGACAGACAGACGGACAGACGGACAGACGGACAGACGGACATGGCTATATCAACTCAGGAGGTGATCCTGATCAAGAATATATATACTTTGTAGGGTCGGAGATGTCTCCTTCACTGCGTTGCACACTTTTGACCAAAATTATAATACCCTCTGCAAGGGTATAAAAACAAATCAATTTTAAATTTGAGCATAGTAAACACGCGTTGGTTTCCGTTTAGGACTAAATTTTTAAATATCAGAATTTCATGGTTTAAACTTATTGGTATCCTTAAACAAATTCATTTTTATAATCATGAATTATAGTTTACCCATGTGTAATAAGTTTAAATATTAAATACATTTTTAAGATGCAATGCATTGTTTCACTTCTCTTTCTCAGCCCATTAACATAAAACTTCCTATAGTTAAAAACAATCGGATATATGAAACACAGTGACTTCTCTGGGAAAACCTGTTTTATTATGTTTATGATTTTTGTATATAGTTACTGGTAACTGGAATCGCATGCGTAAGTCAAGACACGCACTTTTAAAGACCGCTCGATTGCAACGATGTTGACACACTTTCATTTTTTTAGCAGGCTGTGTTAATTTACATTGGCGGCGAGTCAAGCGTTCCATTGGTTTTTCAGCTGGGTTCAACGGGCTGCCATTCGCATCATTTTCATTTTTCATTTTTGTTTTTTTCTTGTGAGCTGGAACGCGGTTACGTAAGTAACGTAAGTGTGGGACTGGGGCGACAAGATTGCTGCCGACTCACTTCTGTTTGTGTGTTACTTTTGGGCCAAGTCGGTTTGTATCTGGGAACTGTGCAGGCCAAGTACAAAGCTCGACGGTCTGTCAACCGGTTTCCACATTACACCATTCTCCGCCCGATTTTTTGGCAGTACCTCTTGGCCAAGATATGAATGATTTAGTTCTTCGCTTGCGGTTCATTGGCCCCTCTAATGTCTTATCGCGATGTTTTGCATAATGCGAAGAGTAATTTTTGGCAATAAATTAGAATTGCCTACTCCCCCGACAGTTGGCTGAATTTATAAACAAATGTCAGGAATGCCAAATGAATCGAAAGGAAAGTTCCACATTAGTCAGTTAGATAAAGACAAAGAGCAGAAATTTAAATTGGACCGGAGGGCGAGTGGAACCACGCAGTAATTGGCAGTTTCAGCTCACAATGGGTTAATTTAAACGCCTTTGCCTGGTAGCAATTTTTCGGCTTATTCTGCTCTGACCAAACTCGGTTCCCACATTCAAAATGGTAGTAGCTAGTACAATAGTATCTGTTTCTTTTGCGTGACCAATGCTGGTTCATTGAACTCCACTGACATTGCGTCACTGCCCAGTAAAGCTCGACCCTTCTAATTATGGCAATTAAGTAGTCATAGCCAAAGTTTGGAGAATAATATGCAAAACAATGGCAATGCTTTGATTTAAAGTCCTACTTGATTTACATAATTTATTCACACGATTATGAATTGAGAGAAAAGGCAACATATCTACGAAGTGTAGAGATGTTTACCTATGAGAGTGAATTTGAATATATGGAATGCAGAAGTATTTGACTGTGACGATTTGTTGCCTAAACCGTGAAACCGTACTATGTGTCACACATGCCTTAACGGCGATAATTGGTATAATTGCTATCTCTACGCACTGAAAATCGTCTTCACAAATTGAATTTCTTTCTTTTTAAGAAAGTATCAAACCAAATTAAACAAGGAATGAAAAACAGATTATAAAATGTAAATAAACCTGATGTTAGTTTCATGAAAAAAATTAAGCAAGACAGCAATAAACACACGTATTCTTGCTAAGTACTCGGTTTAACAACATTGTTTAGACTTTTTCGTCTGATTTTATTTATGAAATGAGTTCTAATAGCAATAAACACACGTATTCTTGTTAAGTTCTATTTGTAACAAATTTTTGTAACTTTTTTTTTGTATTTATTGAGCCATCTGGTGGATATGCTGACAAAGCGCAGGGCAATGGTTATCTCAGCATTTTTAACCCACTTAGGCAAGAAAATAAATAGGGCAATACTCAATACAAAATTTTTATCGGAAAAATTTGTCAAAACATTTTTGTATGCTTACTTTTTATTGACAGTTTCAATTGCTTTTTGGTCTTAAAAGAAAACCACATGTTATTATCACCACGCAGTAATTGGCAGTTTCAGCTCACAATGCGTTAATTTAAAAACTTTTATATGGAAGAAATTTGTACCGGCTTATTCTGCTCTGACCAAACTCGGTAGCCACATTTAAAATGGTAGTAGCTTGTACTGTAGTATCTGTTACTTTTGACTGTTACGATTTTTGGCCTAAACAGTAAAACCGTGCAATGAGCCATGAAATTCGTGTTCTGCAATTAAATTTCAGTCTCAAGGTTCTACAAACAAAATAAGACAAGGAAACGAAAAACAGATTAACTTAAATGGCAAGATGTTAGTTTCTTGAGAAAAGATTAAGTATGACAGCAATAAACACACGTATTCTTGCTAACTACTAGGTGTTACAAATTAAAAAAAAATGTTGTTTTCTGAATTTAACTACGAAATGGGTGCCTTCAGCTTTAACAGCCAATTTGTTATGAACAATAAGTTAGTTTTTAATGGCTCTTTAAAAACTCTTAGAGCTCTGAAAATGACGCATCAATTTAAATTTTGTGTATTGGTTGCAAAGTCATTAAAAGTACATCATAGCCCAGAGCTCCAATCATACGCGATACATTCGACCATTATATTGAGTTCGCACTCGTCAAGCCTCAACTGAGATTGAGCAACTTTCGAGGGTTTTGAGGTCCCGTGAAAAAGGGGTACTCGAATTAATTGAGGTTTCGGTAAAGTATTCACTCTTAGCCGAGTTGCCTAAGGCCAACTTCGTCATACTTTTGACTTTGCGTTGGCATTTATTGAGCCATCTCGTGGATATGCTGACAAACCGCAAGGCAAGGTTTATCTCTGCATTCTTAACCCACTTCGTCAAGAAAAGTGAAAGTGTCTTGCTCACAGCCTCATCAATAAATTATGCAATACTCAATATCAAATTTTGATCCACAAATCTTTTCAATTTTTTAACTTGTTTACTTATTTGACAGTTTGCCATACTTTTTCTTTTTCAACGAGACTCATCATAACTTCAAATATGATTTAAAATTTACAACTAGGACAAATTCGTTTAACTCGTATAAAAGCTTAAACAAATTAAATTTTTAATTGATAGTTATAAATCAAAAATATCTTTTCAAATTTTAATGTAAAAAATAAACTGTTAATTAAAGAGTTTTTAAAATTTTTTAAAAAATATAGTTAACTAAGGCTGTTCAAGTGAAGTCCTGCAGTTTTTAAGATCAAATTCTTTTACTTTAAATCATAACGGATACTTTTTTGCAACGGAAAATCTAAAGTTACTTAGGTATAAATATACGCTTTGTTGTGTACTTTTATTTTACTCAGCCTATTATTCCAAAGCATTCAATATATCAGTTTCAAGGTGATTTTAATTAGCGGATATCATTATGTGTTGGTAGCCACGGTCCTATTTGTTTGACCTCTTTGACGCTCTTGTTCGAGGGCACAGACACGCACACACTCATGCACACCAAAGGACACCATGGAGGACTCACCTTGACAGTCGCGGCAGTGGAGCAGCGCTGCAACAGCGGCAACAACGGCGAACTGCGACCATGTGATGATGGCTAATCCACGTCCAGTCGGTGTCCTCGTCCTGGTCGCTGATGTTGTTGTTGTTGTTGCTGGTCCTGCTGTTGTTGGGGCTTCTGTTTGTCCCTGACGACGCGTTTTCCACGAGGTGGTTTCCCTGACCAACCTGCTCGCTTTCCTCCACATTTTCGGCTGGGCGATTGAAACAAAAGGCGGAATCAACGCAAAAATAATTTCGGTAGCTCCTAATTTCTCCACTCTCTGCTGATTTTTGGGTGGTGCGGTGGTTCCCGGGAGCCTGCGCTTGCGTGCGTGGGTGAAAATGCCCGGGTTCCGGTGGGCAGGTGCTTCCCGGGGGCGGGGCTCAGGTGGGCATTCAGAATTCGTCGCTTTGATTCTGTTTCAGATTTTGTTCTCCTAAATTTGGTGGGTTTTTTTATGTATGTTTAAAGTTTGCCCAAAACTTGGCTCAAAATGTAGTAATCCTTTGTCCTTGTAGAAGTGCTTATTTCGAGGACTTAAACTCCTCTATACACACACATGGCTTCGATATATATATACATATATCTGTACGTACTGCGTTTTGGTTGCATTTAATTGTATGATTTAACTTTTATCTTTAAGTTGCATAACATTTATTTTATTGTGTATTTCCAATAATGATATTTAGCTCACTTATGAATTTCTCATAGAAATTTCTCTAAATTATTGCACAATTTTCACATTAATATTTGTTGTGATGGTTTAAACGCAATTTACTTTTAGTAAATCTTGTTTTTTGCTTTGTTTTAATTGATTCGGTTAAATAACTATGTAAAACGAAACGAAACAGTTTTATTTCGGGCTAGGCCCATCCTGGTTTTTACGGGTTTTTTAGTTCGCGCACTATTTTTTTTTGGTTTTTACATGGATGGAAAAATTAAATTAGTAAATTAAAGTCATTTCTGTTATCCGGCTTAGGTGCAGTTATCGTTTATTGTTAATAATTCGGTTTGGTGCATTCTCTTCATTTGTTGGGTAGATTTTTCAGCGCCAAATGAGTGTGGAGGAAAGTGATGCGGGAAAAAAGCGTTACGCGCGTCAGGGCGAATCGAGCTTCAGACTTAGTGTGGCCGCAGCTGGAGCGATGGAATTCGACTTTGGTGTGGCTGTAGTGGAGGCAACACAACATACCGTTAGCTGCTGGAAAATATACCAAAAGAATTATTATTACTTAAGAAATATACCAATACACATAGGCGTTTGAAAAAGAGTTGGGAATAAAAGTAATTAAGTTTTCATTTGTTGAACTGAATAAATTCTTAAAATATTTAAAGATAGCCACTAGGAATAGTAAACTAATAAAAATCAAACCCCTTTCTTAATACCTTTTCTTAACATAAATTATCTTAAATGTTTTCATTTCTCTTAATAAAGTTTATTGAATCAAAAGATTTCATCTTTTATAAATATTTATTTTTATTTATTTTGGATTGTTTACAAATAATGTAATAAAAATGGTGACAACAGTCATAAACCGCATATTTTTCTGCTTGTAAACCATTTTAAAGCTCAGCAACAGTCCGTTGCGATATTAAGTTTAGCTGACAGTCAACCAAGTGGCGCCAAACGTGACCGTTCAATTCAAATGTATCCAGTATCATGCTAAGGCCAAAATCATTAAGCAAATGTTTCACCTCTCCTTTCTTTTTAAATTTAATATTACAACAATGTCTTTATTTCGACCGCAGGGACCACAAAAGCATGACAGGACGCACAGGAAAACAAGCAATGTAAATGACTTCACAACTGCATGGAAAACCAGTTTGTCTGTGTGCGGTTTCGTTGTGCCAACTTAAAACATTTGCATTTGCGGTCTAGTCTTTTTGCTCTCCCAGCCGCAAAATAATCCTTTCAGTTCCTGTTTGTGGGACCACTGTGTATATTTTATTCAATGCTTGTGTAAGGAAGGCAAATATTTAATTTTTTATTAATTTAAATTACAATTGTTTCTTAAGATAGGAATTGAGAAGTACTCTGGGTAATAACATTAAAAACATATCCATGGAAGGCTGCTTATAAAGAGCTACTTGATTGTGAGTAAAGAGCTATGCTAAGAAAGGGGGTGGAGTCTATGACAGCGTATCCGGCAACACAGGAAGAGCTAAACTTTTACTACAAGCGCGTAAAATCTTCTTGTCTTTCACGGACGGGATTATAGGAGAAGGTTAGGTGGAAGCTGGGAATGGAAGCCAAAATTCTGCGCATGTGCTTTGCAAAAAAAACACAAGGTGGAACTTATTTAAATGCCGGCATTTGTACAATAAATAATTTACAAAAATCCTTACAAAAAGGAACTTAAACAACATTTCTCTGCCTCTTCATCACGAGTACTTAATTTTCTAAATGTAACGAACGAATTTTAGTTTTTGTGTTCTCGAGAATTAAAAACAAGCTTATTTTGGGATTCCCAAGTTTAAAAATCATTTGTAACTACGGCGACATCTAGTGGCTATCTTACTTACTAAGCGACTTACGTTTACGATTTCGAAAATAGTTCGCTTCACTTAAAACTTATTACTTACTAATTTTATGTAATACATCGCTTTGTAAGTGGCTTTGTAAATGGCTTAAATTATTTCTTTTCAAAGGCTTAAAAAATTAAAAGCGCTCCAGTTTAATTTTTACCCAATAGTACCCACTAGCTGTGCCTCTCTAACACATGCATGTCTGGGGCAATTGGGAAAATTCGGACACCCAGACCCAGACACCGCAATTTGTACGTTAAAATACAAAATAAATGGCTAAATATATATACACATACATATATGCTTTATAACAAAATATATTACTTGTTTAGTAAATATTAAAAGGAAAAAAGAGCTTTAATTAAGAATAAATGCACAGCTTGTAGCAACATTTACCTCCGCGGATTGAGTCCGCACTAAGCCAACTCGAATTTATATGGTATATTTTTAGTATATTTCGACCATTATAGGGTATTTTTCAGTGAGTTCTGCGTTACACCTTTTGGCATTTTCCATCGGCCTCGCCACGGTCACTTTGATTTCATCGAACGGAACGGACGTGTTTCTGTAGACTATTTACATTTACAAAATTATTTGTAACAGATAGTGAACCGCGTATACATAACAAGGTGTAGCAGACGATGCACTGATGTAAAGGCGCAGTGCCAGTGAAACTTTTTGGCGTGTTCCCCGCGTGGAACTGCATTTTTTTTTGTTTCCTCAGTTTTGTGTGTGGTGTGCGAGCGAGAGAGAGCGAGTTAAGAGGAGCGGAGCGAGGCGGTAAGTACCAATGGTTAGACAAAGACAGAAAGAGAGCGCAAAAAGCGAACGGCAAAAGGCGAGAAATGGCAAAAAAAAAAACAACAACCAACGCCTTGCCTTCGCAGGAAAAACTGAAAACCCCCAAAAAGAAAACTGGAAAACCCTTTGCCAGCACACTCAAAATACGAAATAGCTGCCCATTTTGTATTCTTAATCTGGGGCTGAGCCTGCTCAGCTGGACAGAGAGGGAACAAAAAATCATAGCAGGCGCTGGTCGGGAGTTCATAGAATTAATCTTATTGTAATTTTATGTAAATGCAAAATTCAAGCTTACGTTTTATCTTTCTCTCACTCTTAATTATAGAAAAATTACCGTGAAATTTTAGCACTAGCCGTACGTTATTTTGTATATTTTTGTACGTATGTACGTGTACGTGCCCCTCGTCCGTCTGCACCAATGTGGATGTAGATGTGCATCGTAGAACTCGCGTATTTTTATACATGGAATATCTTAAAATTCCGGATAGAGCGAGCCACGAGTATCCAAACGAGGAGAGATAAAGCTAATTGGCCAAGGAGGTGCGAATAAGAAGGAGGAGGAGGAGGCGTAGGGCTTGACCAGGAGTCAAGTGAAAGCCGGAAAGGATCACGACGTAACCAGCGGATCTAGCATCAGGATAAACCGAATACCGATAGGATCACTACATCATCTACTAATCGAGTGGAGTCCCCAAGGACATCAGCAGCAGTACAGGAAGCGGTAAGTTCTCGAGTTACACCGCATTCACATCCGAGCTCTACTTTTAGTGTAAATAATTCGCATTAGTTTTCTTGGTTTAACGCACACACTCCACCACAAACACTCCAATACGAATGCACTCCCCTTCATCGATCCCAATTAGAACAGCACCCACACATTGCTCCAACTGGTTTTGTTTACAAACAAACAAGAAACAAGTGAGCCTTTCTGCAAGCCAGGTTTTCATTTTCCTCGCCGTCGAGTGAAAATGGGCGTACAACTAAAGTTGCAGCGGCATCTTTTTCTCTGACTGGAAAACAGGTTTTTCCCTGGTGAGGTGCTTGGCCTCAAACTGCAGCGGAGTTGGTTTTTCTAGGCCAGAGCAGAGCTGCAATCGGCACAGCACAGTGAAAACCCTGTCAAAGCTAATTGTTTGTTGGTCATACATTTAGGATGGAATAGCAATTTTTTGCAAAAAAAAAAAACACTTCTTTTTTACATCATTTTTTAACAAAAACTTTACAATTATCATATAAAAACCGTAACATTTTTTTTTTTTTGATAATTTGGTTATTATTAACAAATTCGCAAATAAAATACAATTTTAATATAATTTTTGAGGGTGTATGTATATTGTTTTTGAATTTGAGTATTCAAATATTAAATTGCATTTCTTAGAAATCCTTGATTATTTTTCTGTGAGAAGAAAAGGGTAGTTTTTTGTTAGTTAAAATTCAATCGATTCTCAGCAAGTATTATGTTTTTGTTTATGAAAGGCTTGGTCATAAGAAGCTCAAAGGTTTTTTTTAAGCTTGGCCAGTTTTCTGAGTAAACACTTTATGCTGACACTGATGATGCAGTTGTTATATTCTTATCAATCAGCATTATACCTAGTTTAATTAAATTTGCTTAACAGAACAACAAAGAAATTCCCTTTGCTCGAATTAAGTGATCCACTTCTGGTAGTTTCTACTGTGCTGAGGAAAGTGCTGACGGAATGCCAAACTGGTTGCGGCCAAACAGCCGACAGCGGACCATCGCTCACCTCCCACGCCCGCTGGCTGCTGCTTCTTTGTGGCTGCCTTTGTGTTGTTCGGCTTTAAGGCCAGTACTGACTAATAGCGCCACTTGTTACGGTGTGTCACATTTTCGCTAGTACTTGGGTTCCGATCCGCCAGTGACTAGTCCATTGATAAACCCGGCGATAAGGTGGCGGGCCATCTTCGAAAACATTTTGGATGTATACACGCCCCACGAGTGACATCATACTCCACATTCCAATTAAAGAGCTCAATTAAGTGAGAATCTGGGAAAAAAAAGGGTGAAAGAGGGAGTGCATTTTCTGAGTTTAGTACGGAGCTCTTAGTCATAAGATCTAAACACATGATTTGCATGCCGTTTTTTGGTTGCTTTCTCACACACTCGATTCGATTCACAAACGCATGCATCATCTCACGGCTTTGAACCATAATACGCCAAGCATTCCTTACATTGCCAAACCCATTTTCACTTCCATTTCCATCTTACTAACATTACGATTTGTACATCTGTTTTGTTCCGGACGCGGTTTTCTTAACTCTCCGTGTGTGCCTGTGCGTGTGACCGTGCGATTGAATGCGTGTGCAGATCCTCCGAAGGTCCTCCTATGTTCCTACAACAGGGAGGGGGTGGGAAGGGAACCAGACCACAGTCGACACACCAGCAGAACCACAACCACCAAGCCCAGCACCACCAGACGGCGCACTCGCACCACCATCATCTCCAGCAGCAGCAGCAACAGGCAGTTCAACAACAGCAGCAGCAGGTGCGGAGTAGTATCCTACACCAGCAGCAACAGCAGGAGCAGCAGGCAACCCACGCACTGTTCGTCCCGAACCACAGCGGCCTACACCACCACCAGCAGCAACAGTTGCTGCAACAGCAGCAACACCAGCAGCAGCAACAGCATCACCACCTCCAGCAACACATCCAGCAGCAGCAACAACAACAACAGCAGCAGCAGGTGCAAGCACAGGCCCAGGCTCAGGCCCAGGCCCAAGCGCACCACCAGCCGGTCATCTTCTACCCTCAGCCGACCTACGCTGCCCACTCCGCGTCGACAAGCAACAATGCCAGTGGCGGCGGCGGCGCTACCCTCCAACTGAGCGCCGCCGCCAGCAACAACTCGTTGGGACATCCTCAACCACATAGCCACCATGGTGGAGCCAATGGCGTGGCTCCTGGCGCCAACCTAACCCGTGCGTTAAGCAACCCAACCTTGCCACCCCATTTTCCGCCGTCAGCTGGTCTGAATGCGGGTGGTGCGGGTGCCACCTACATCTCGGCAACCTATATACCCTATAACCAGAATGGACAGCTCATGGGCATGCAGTCGGCGGTGGCCTTTCCCACAAACGGAGCGGCCGGAGCTCCAGGAACCGCCTTCTTTGCACCAGCCCAACCTCAGCCGCAACAGAAGCAGCTGCCGCCGAGTGGCCAACAACAAGTACCTGGCGGGGCAGTTGCAGCTGGTCAAGCGCCAGCGATTACCTACTATATGCCCACGGCACAGAATAGCGCCGGGAGCAATGTGGCCAGTGGTGGAAACTCCCACAGAGGGAACATTCGAGGCGGCCAAAGGGCTGCGGCCACCGCCCCGCACCCCAACTACTATACCACATACACCGTAGGTCAGCCAAATGCCCCACGACCCGCTCCTGCAACGGTGGCTCCTATGATGAACTCGCGCAACGGGACGCTGAACGGAGCGGCGGCCTTTCACATTCAGCCCAACTTCATTCCGGGAATTACTTTGGGACCACCAGCCGGGATGACGGCTGCTCCCATACTAACTTCTGCGGGAATGGCTGCTCCGCCTCCTCAAACGCCGGGGGGTTTGCATACTTATGCGGCGCACTTGCAGAGTAGCAGCGCCACAGCGTTGCCCAGTGTGCCGAGTGTGGGTGGAGTGCCGCCGGTGGCCACCGGATTCTCAACCACTTCGTTGCCCACTCCGCCAGTGGTATCCGCCCAACAACTGGGAGCCAACAACGACAAGGTCAGCCAGCGTAGATACGCCATTCCCATCATCCATCCGGACACCAAAGAGGACGTGATGAATCCAAAAAGCTCGGTGTTCATCAAGAAGGACTCGAACTCGACGCTGACACCAAGCACAGCACAGGATTCGGATAGCACCATGTGCCTTTTCCAGGCGCCCATTCTCATGGACTCCGCCTCGGCATCGTCCCTTTTGTCTGGAGTCATGGTGGATCAGCAGATGCAGACTGTGAAGTCGGCGTCTTGTCTTGGCCAGTCCATCTCTTCGGAGAAGTGTCCTGGGTTGGTGTTTGGCGAAGATGTGGCCGTTCCGGATGCCGGCCAGTCACCTTCACCCGGGGCCACAGATAAGGATCAGATCAGTGTTATTGTCAAGGATATACTACTGGCCCACTCGGGCAACACCGATGAGCACCTTAGTTTCTTGCAATACAGCGACGGTAAGTTTATAGATGCTGCTTGATAAAAATTCATGTAGATATTTTTATACACTTGCATAGGGTATTATAATTTGAGTCAAAAGTTTGCAACGCAGTGAAGGAGACATTCCCGACCCTATAAAGTATATATATTCTTGATCAGCATCACCAGGAGGGTCGATCTAGCCATGTCCGTCCGTCCATTTCTATGCAAACTTGTCCCTCCGTTTTTAAGCTGTCTGCTTGAAACTTTCCCAAAAGTTGTCTTTCTATTGCAGGTATTATATTATTAGTTAAATTAAAATCGGGACAACAAAATCATATAGGTGCCATAGAAACGATGGCAAAATTCAGCTCAAAATCGACATAGCTTCATTGTTTTTAGTAATATATGTATAGAAATCGAAATGTAGTCGATTTGTAATAACTGCAAGGGTATATAAACTTCGTATATTCAAATTTATATAAAACTGAAATCAACGAGAAATTATCGAAGGCATCCCAGGAACCTGTTTATTTTAAATTTGAGTAAAAGATCGAGTTAGAAAAAAAAAATAAAATTGTAGCTTAAACAAAGACCCACACAGGGTATGTAAAACGTCGGAAAGCCGAAGTTGGCCGGGGTTTTAGTGTCCATGTCTAATGATTCCTTTTGCAGTGGACAATGTCACGGAGACGCATGATAGCCTGCCATTGGTACACTCGGAGTTAAATCTGCCCGAAGCCGTCGACGCGGGCCAGCAGCCCGTCCTGTTCCAAGAGCAAGCCAAGAAGCAGCGTCCCAAATCGGCCAACAAGCAAAGTAAGTGTTTGCCCGTAAACCCTTCGATATAGAATAATTTATTTGTTCGTAGGCACCGCCACGCCCACATCCATAGCGAATGACGTGGCCGAGGCAGCGGCCAGCGCATGCCCAGGCATCTCCATCTTGTCCAGAAGCCAGCCGATGCTGACACCAGCAGGACACTCGACACCGCCGCCAGCCTCACGTGTCGCCCAGCAGAAGCCAAGCAAGTCGATAGCTACCACAGCTGTTCCGCCGCCGGCCAAGCCAGCAGCGGGCTCGCCCAACAGAAAGTCGGGTGTTCCGCCCGCCACCTCGACCACAACTAGTTCGGGGGCCTCTTCGTCGGCAGCTTCCACGCCGACACACACATCTAGACAGCCGCAGCGGCAGCAGCAGCAGCAGGGGAAGCAGATCCCAGGGAAACTCTCAGCTGCAGCATCACCGGCTTCCTCCCGCATCTCGGCCGCCGTCACCCTGCTTGCCGGCAACACCGCCGTCACCAATAACACCAATAAGTCGACCAAAAAGCAGCACAAGGCCCAGAAACGAGCGAAGGAGCTGGAGAAAAAAAAACAGAAGTCCTCGATAACAACCACCACAAGCAGCCAGGGGCAGAACCAGAACAACAATGGCAAAGGCAATGGCAACGGAGCGCCAGAGATCCACTCAAACAACAACGCGGTTACCACAACATCAACAACCACGGTAGCGGCAACAACCAAACAAGGAACGACTGTATTCGACGACAAGGCGACGGCGCAACCGACGACTGATAAGCTTAGTGCAACTAGTAATAATCCTAACGTAAGTTCTACTCTAAGAGACAACCCCTTGCTCAATCCCAAGGAGCACTTGACGAGCAACAACAACAACAATGACGAGGATGACATCGATGTGGAAGCCGACAGCGATCCTGAATGTGAGTAGACATTACAAAAATATTTTTTCTTACTATTAAATCAAAAATTATGGCCCAGCGTCATTGTTCCGGAATTTCATTAATGAGCTTACGATTTGCCAGAACTGAGCTATTATTTTAATTTATCGAAAACGGACTGCACAAAACACATTTTCCACAACGTGAACTAGTTCGCGGTTACTAAACATGGCTTTTTATTGCCCCAAATTTTTGACTCGTAATTATTGCTTTATAAATGAAATGCTACTTTATTTTTATTACCTAAACAAGTGCTAATTAAATGTTTTTTTTCCCCCAGCTGACAGCAAAGAGGATAGCAACAGCATGGCAAATAATCCGGAAGTCAAATCAGAAAAGCACTTGGCCAACGATGAGATTGTAGCCAAGTTCCTGCAGAAGAGCAGCCCCAACACATCCGCCGCTCCCTCGGAGACGCAACAGCTGCAGTTCCTCAACAGCAGCAGCTCAGTGTGCGAAGATGATGAGCCAGTTCCAGTGGGTGCTGGTGGCGTGGGAAAGGTCGAGGAGAATGCTGTGGTTGAACTCAAGTTTGGGGATTTCCATGAGGAGACGCGCCACGAAACAGGTTTCATATGCAGCTCCACATGGTCAAGTTCGACGATCAGCAAGGCAGCAGAGGATGAATCCTCGATAAGCAGTCGAAGCGCGGATAATGTGGACTGCGCTCCCAAGGTTAATGCACAGATTTCCAGAGAGAAGAGCGCAGGCAGTAAAAAGGGTTCTCCACTACATCAGGCAGTCGGAAAAGGTCCGGGATCACCAAAAACCAGTCAGCAGAAAATAGCGCAGTCAAAAAGTCCCAGCCAGAGTCCCGGTCCCAGTCCTCAGGTCCCCAAAAACTTTCGCTACAGCATAGAAACCCTACGTGAGCTTTCCAAGCGAAGCGACTCGCGCAAGCCACCCATGGTGCCCTGCCAGAAGGGCGACTGTATCTCGCAGCTGTTCGTCTCCCGCCAGCAGCAACCTCAGCAGCACCATGGTCATGGTCACGGCCAACACATCCAGCAGTACCAGCACATGAACTTCAACGAGTCGATGGACTATGTGCCCGGAAAGCGCGGGCGTGGACACGGTCCTAATAAGAAGCATCACGACGGACATCAGCAGATGGGCGGGTCCGTTAGCATGGGCAACATGGGTGGTGGCGGAGGTGGTGGATCCAACTCAAATCAGCGCCACATGGACATCATCCGGGTGCAGTTATCGCTTAAGGAGGAGATCAAGCTTTCTGAGTGCGAGAACGCCTGGCAGCCGGGTACCCTGCGCCGCGTTTCCATGGCCAGTGGTCAGGATGAAGACGACGACGTCGAGGGCGTGCTGAAGAAGGTGCGCGGTATTCTCAACAAACTTACGCCCGATAACTTCGAGGTGCTCCTCAAGGAGATGTCCAGCATTAAAATGGACAATGAAGCCAAAATGACAAACGTAAGTTAACACTTAATTGGATTCAAGTATATATTGATTTTAGCGGATTAGTATGGAATATTGTATAGATATTTGTTTTTGGTATTAACTTTAAAAGAGCTCTACTCTTTAAAACCTTTTACGACAAATACTATAACCTCTACTACTTTCCAGGTCATGCTGCTGATCTTTGAAAAGACTATCAGTGAGCCGAACTTTGCGCCCACATATGCCCGCTTTTGCAAGGTGCTTTTCCACGAAATCAAGGCCGAGAACAAGTCACTCTTCACCAGCTCGCTTATTACACGCATTCAACACGAATTTGAGTCGAATGTGAACGATGCCAACGCGAAGGCCAAAAAGCTGCAGCCCACAATGGATCGTATCAGCCAGAGCACGGACCCGGCAAGGAAAGCGGAGCTGCGTGCTGAGATGGAGGATCTGGAGTACCAGTTCCGTCGTCGTGCCTGGGGCACTGTTCGTTTCATTGGCGAGCTCTTCAAGCTCCAGTCGCTAACCAGCGATCGAGTGCTCAACTGTGTGGAGTCACTGCTTGAGCACGGATGCGAGGAGAAGCTGGAGTATATGTGTAAACTGCTGACCACTGTGGGTCATTTGCTGGAGGCCAGCCAACCCGAGCAGTATCAGTTGAGGGATCGCATTGAAAAGATCTTCCGCCGCATCCAGGACATTATAAACCGTTCTCGCGGAACGGGCCACCGCCAGCAGGCGCACATCAAGATAAGTAGCCGGGTGCGGTTCATGATGCAGGATGTCCTTGATCTGAGGTTGCGCAACTGGGATCAGCCGGTCACCCAACAACCTGGTCAGCAAACCGGACGCGGACAGCGCCACAAGCAGCACGACGATCCCAAGGATCAGCCGCACCACAGCAGTGGAGGAGGAGGCGGAGGCGGTGGTCGTGGAGGCGGCATGAACCAACACCAGCAGCCGATGCACCACCAGCAGCAAAAGCATCACCACCAGCACAGTCACGACGGCGGAAATTACTTTATGCAAAAGATGCCCAACAAACAGCACCAGGAGAACCAGACCCTCAGCATTGATCCCAACAAGCTGCGCTTCAGCAGCAGCAGTGCCAGCGACGATTCACCCGCCAAGTTGGGCAACTCATCGAACTACCAGTGGCGCAATGCGGGCAACCGTCCGGTCAGCTCGACGCCCGCGAACTCATCCAGTGCGCCACCGCCGACGTCCTTGCTAAAACGCCCGGGCCAAAACTACAGATTCTCGCCGTACCAGCAGCCACCGCCCTTGGGAACATCCTTGCCCCCAGCCAGTGGAAACAGAAGCCATGTGGAACACCCACCAGATGCCGGCTTCGATGGCAAGCAATGCCAAGAGCTCATTACCAAACTAGTTGAGGAGACTCTCCACAATCGTGACTGGCAACCGGAGGTGCTGACCATTTGGCGTTCGCACAACGGCACGCAACAATCCAAGACTCTCCACTATCTGCTGATGGACTACCTGCATCGGGGCACGGTAAAGCGTCAGCAGCGTCAGGCCTGCGCCAACGTCTTTTCTTACCTGATGGGTAAGGATGCTGTGGACAAGGAGATCTTCGGACAGGCGTACTCCAAGTTTGGTGACGACTTCCCTGATCTGCTGGTGGACGTGCCCAACGGCTGGGGCTATGTGTTTGAATTCCTGGGCCCGATCATCCATTCGGGACAGTTGGACCTGAAGGATGTGTGGCAGCGGCGCTGGCTTGAGAGTCCCATATTTACGGAGCGCTTTGTTTACGCCTTCGTCAGCTTTTTCGTGCAGGAATTTGGAGCAGCCTATGCCCGCAAGCTTTGGCACAACGACTACAAACTGGACCGTGGACAGTTATTCTGGAGCGATGTGCGCAAGTATCGAGAATTTGTGCAGTCAAACAGCTTTTACTTTCTGGACAACGGACCCGGCCAGGGTCAGGGACACGCCAAAGCGAAAGCGCCCACCACACCACGATCGCCGGTGGAGCATGTAGAGCGGATTAGATACTTGCTGGCACTGTCCTGTGACATGGCCATCGACTACATAAACACCAACGTAGCCATTAACGACAACTTTGTGAGGCAGCTCACTAGATTCCTGTGCTGTGATTTCGCGCTGACTGTGATGACAAATACCCACAACAACAACAAGAGCGGAGGCAACGCAAGGCCGTTGCAGCTTAACACGGAAAGCTTCCGCAGTAGGTGCACACCACTGCTGCGACTTTGCATCGACGCCCAGGAGGCGCTGGAGATCGCTTGCATTGACGAGGCCGTCGACTCGCTGCAGCAGCACTTCATGGCCGAGTTCGAAGATGAGATGGCCGCGGGCGAGACCATCTGCAGTACGTTCAGTGTACTGTATGAGAGCGAGGTGATCCCCAAGGAGTCGTTCGACAAGTGGTACAAGCTAGAGATCGCGCACTCGTCGGCCTACCGACGTCCTTTTATCGACAAACTGCGTGGCTTTATCGAGGAGATGTAGATAAAGCTCGATGATAAAAACCAGCAACCAAACAAAACACCACAACGAAGTAAACTACCAACTGAAGCATGCAGCAACATCGTTTGAAACCTATCCTCAGACTAGGCGCGGTCGTAGGAGTCCAGTCATAAACACAACTCAAACGATCAGTCTAAAATGTTGCTTGTAAATCTTGCAACCCACATTGGGTGACATATGTCAAGTGTCGCCCTAACACACTTGCATGTTGTACGATGAATAGATCTGTCAAAACGAAAATTTCTTGTTTTTAAACACAGATTTCCTTTGCAAACCAAACCCTTCAAGACACATTATCCATTTTATTTGTATCACAACACGTTCCTTAAAAAAGCTAAGATGATTCCCTTTCTATGACTTGGTCATAATTCAAAGCAAAGATAAACATATTTACACATTAACCGTATTAAATAAATAAAAAGAAAAAAAATTGACAAACTATGTATGAAAGAATCTCCGATGTCGAAAATATTTCCAAGAATTCAAGTTCGGTCAAAGCGTTACCCAAAAAAAACAGGGTATATTAATATATTTATGTATAATTACATTTAGACTATTCACTTTCGTAAACCCACAGTATTTCGTTAATCATTTAAATTAAAGCGTACATCATTTATAGGCTTAGCTGCGTAGCTTATCATACCTTTCTAGACTTTAAACGAATTTTTGTTTATTTTACCTTTCAGTACAAAGCCTTACGAATTCGTTTTGTTTGTTTGATTTATTATAAAATATTATCAACATTTTTTTATGTATTTTCAATGCAAACAGCTCAAAACATATACAAAAGTTAAACCCTCTTTTCCTAACAGATCTGTATTTCCAAACTCAATGCTGAGGCTTTTTGTTCGACTCAGAAATTTCACATATATTAAAACAAAAATATATATATATATATATATAAATAAATATAAATAAAAGAAAATATAAAAATATTAATTTATAAAAAATTATACGTACGTATACTAAAAAGAGGAATGTAAATTATAAAATTCGTAAAGACATGTAAAGTATTTAGCACACAAAGCATGATTATCCAAAGATAAATCTTAAAATTAGCTGTAAAAAGGAAAGAAAAAATACATTAATATTAATTTCGAAAATATATAAAAAAAAAATATTAACTATATAGCTATTTAAACCAAATTAAAAAAAATCAAAAATTATTAAAAAAAAAATATTCAAGCATAGAAGCATACACAACAAGATAACGAGAAAAAAAGCAAAAACAAAGAGCTCTAAGCCGCCTTTAATTAGTTATTTTTATAAAATTGAATGAAAAAACTAAATCGAAAAACAAAAGCAACTCAATCTCAAAAATTTATATATTATATTAAAAGCGAGGCAACTAACAAATGTAGCGAGAAAAATGAGTAGTACTAAACTCGAGAATTTTGTGTATAAACTTTAGGTTTTTTTATTTTTACACTACAAGTGACAAAATATGAAATTGATTTACGGTAAAAGCAAAGGAAATTGTATGCATAAGTAATTAGCAAAAGAAAAAATCACAAAAACCAATGGCAAAAATACAGTTAAATTAAAATAATTAAGAATTGACAAAACAAAAAATAAACAAAAAGGAGGTAAATGAAAATGCTTCTGCACTAACAAGCAAATATTTCTAAAGCCAAGCTAAACCATTTATAAGCTTAAATCGAGCAGTGGGCGTGGCACTTTAACTAGTTTCGTAGCAACTTTCGGCAGGCATTCCAAATGCTTTCGGCCAACTTCTGATATATATTTAACCAAGGCAAACAGGTGTCCTGCATTTTTAGCAGTCGAAGCAGAAGATTGAGGAGAGCAAACAGCAGAATCCAAGCGAATCGAACACAAAACCCAGCAGAAGCACACGCATGTGGCACACAACGCAAAATAGGTTGACAGAAAAGGGGCGGGCAAGGCAAGATAAAACTAAAATCAAGAAAAAATTGTAAACAGCAAATAATAAAATCAAAAATTAAAACTCCAAGGCGTTTCAATGTGGGCACATCCCTAGGAGCAATTCGACACCTTAAAGGCATGCAGCACACATCTCCATCCAAAAGCATTCCCCACATACCCACCACACCCAAAACGCATTCACTCCCAAACACTCATCACGTGGTGATAGCAGCATTAAGTTCCATTTGCATTGCTTAGCATAAGAGGTTAAGGATTTGGCTTTAAGGCTTGTGCGCAAGCGAAACGTAAGCAAAGCTTAGCCACACATTAAGTCACTAATTATAATGATATTTTATTATTCCTGCCAGGGAACCAATCTACTGAAAAATGGAGCGACGCGGGCGCATTCCGGTGGCCAAGTTTCGCACCCAGGAGGCCAAGACTCGCAGCCGGAGTCGGGTGCGGGAGCCTGACTACAACGAGCAGGACCCGGAGCACGATATGTTCACCCTGCTGGAGGATAACATCGCTCTGAGGGAAGAGAACAAGGCTCTTAAGCTGGAGATCGAAACGCGTAAGTCTTACTTCAATATATTTTACAAAATATTATTATAATTCAAATTTCCCTACGTAAAAACGGTCACTTCAAAGGTTCTATATCAAAGTGATACAATTATATGGTGATTTTTCAAGATATTTCTTTAAAACGTTTCTAAATAAACATATGCTATATAAAGGCTTTACATGTTATTTGTCTTTACAAAATAAAAATCTCTATTAATTTGACAAAACGTATTGCAGATAAAACCACGCAGGAGGAGCAGCAGACTCAGCATGAGAAAATGTGCGTTGCGCTGGAGTCGCTGCAGCAGCAGCAGTCAAATTTTGAGACTCAAATCAAGGAGCTGAGCTCAAAGTTCAACAAGGCTCTTAATGAGCGAAATGCTTTAGACAAGCTGCACAAAATGAAAGTCGATCAGATTCACAGGTAGATTTTCCGATTTTTTAAAAAGGATTCATTTTCTTAACGAATATCTTTTTTCATAGCCTCACCAGCGAGATTGAGCACATGCGCGAGAAGCAACAGGATCAGTCCCCTCAGATAAGTCCCCGTCCGGTTCTCGGATCCGTGGAGCTCAAGCGAAAGCTGTTCAAGATTTTGCAGTCGGGCAGCGCAGACAGCGCTGATAGTATCGGCACTCAAGAGCTCGACAGCCTTGTCGAGGTCAATTCGGATGGCGTGCCTATTACCAGCGGCCTGGTAGAGCGTCTGGCCGATGAGTTCCTGACTCTGAAGCATGCCACCAACGCCGTGGAGCTCCAGTTGTACGAGGCCAACGAAAAGATGTCCGAACTGTTGGAACAGGTAAGATTGGAGTACTGGATAACGGATATAGCGGAAAAATAGTAACACCTGATTGCAAATATATTTAGATATTTCTGATTTTGGATTGTAGATCATGAATGTATAATAACACGAGCAATGTAGACATTGCATTGTGGTTCATTTAAAGATAAGCTTTGACTCAGCTCATGTAGGGCTCTAGTAAACTTTCTGTTCTTTGTCCCACAATTAGCAACACTCCCTGGAGGAGGAGAACGAATCGCTGCGCACGGAGAACAGCAACTTGACGAAAGTGGCCAAGTTGCTTACCGAAAACATGAAGGAGAGTGTGGAAACTAGCCAGAAGTGAGTTTACAAATGAGTATAAAGGGGTAAAAGCGAAACTTAATGTGCATCCCAACAGAATGGAGGCAGCTCTGATCAAGTTGAAGCAACGCAATGATGAACTCACGGCGAAGACACGCGATCTGACCGATGGGCAGCCGGGCTCCAGAACCAGCACCTCGTCCAGCGTGCTGAACGAACAGGTGGAGTTCGAGCAGATCCAGGACCAGGTTCAGCAGCAGGCTAGGGAGCACAACGAGCGCATTGTGGAAATGGTTAGTCCCGAGTTATCGTTACTCTATGATTTTGCACTTGGTCTATGGCTATCAAACTATCTATTCTGTCCCTCTGTCAATCCATTAGCAAACACGCAGCGTGTTTGATATTTTCAAGCCGCTCTCGAATATCTTCAAGAGCAACTGAACCACAACAAGAACAGCTGGTGAAGGCGATTTCCCCAATGCACCTTATAATATGTTCTGAGAAATGCATGGAATGTGCCCAGCTGGGCATGTTGTTGTTCCCTAATCTTGGTGCCGGGTCAGCCCACCTCTCTTCACTTCCTCCACCAAAAAACCAACTGAGACACGTAAGCAGCTTGCTTGCCGTGCGCCGCTTTTCCCCACTCACTGACCCCTGGCTTTCGATGCACTAACCTGACCGTGATACGCCTAGATAGATCTACTAATTTTCTCACCCAACCACAACCCACTCTTTTCCCGCTCCTGCTCGCCCGCCCCGTTCTACCCTTGTTCTTGTTTCTTGCATTTGTAGCAAAGTCTAATGGATGCGGCTATAGCCAAAACTACTAACGATGAACTAAAAAAATTACAACTTAAGTTGGAGATACTCGAGGAGCAACTGCGCGAGGCAGTGACGCGGGCTGATCACGCCGAGGAGCAACTGGCGCATTACCAGCAGTCCGAGCAAAAGTCCCTGGCTGCTCCGGTCGCACCCCCAGTTCCACCACCCCCACCTCCGCCACCGCCCATGCCGGGCAAGCTTTTCGCTGCCGGCGGATTGGTGTCAGCTGGCGGGGATCACGGCGGGGGCAGCTTCAGCGACCACATTGCCGGACATAGCTTGCGCAAGGGCAGCGGCGACAAGATCATCGACAATGTGAAGCATCAGGTACAGGCCGGGGCAGCAACAGGTATGTAATCCAATCCAGGGTCAAACTCCCTGTACTGTTTCAATAGGTTATATGGAGGGTGTGTGTGTTTCTGTTGGAGGGTTAAAGTGTCAATGCCACATTGACACGTTTCCTTTCGACCTTCTTGGCCTCAACTGTCATTGGTCGGCCGCGTTTTTTATTCTTTTAAGAACTTTCAAAATAACTGAAAATTCAATAAAGTTTTGGAGCTGCTCGTCCGAAACTTTGACCATTGTTAAAAAAGGTCCTCCTCAACGATCTCGAGTGGCAGATGAACTCCTTGGGCACATAAAAACTATGCACAAGTTGAAAAGACTTTAGCATACTTGAATGTTCGAAGCGTTTCATTGGCCTGAATCGATTTGAGTAGATTATTTTCCCTCTAGTTCGCCTGCATTGTCTGCCCGAATTCGGGAAATTGGCCTGAAATAAGCTGTCAGCAGAAGGTTTCCCTCTTCCCAGCCCACTCATGTTACCAGCCATGTGTCTGCGGCTAATCCCTGCCAGCCGTGCGTTGACAAGTGCCTGCCATTGTCTCCGTGTCCTGCAGATCTGGTTGAAGGGTCCAACTTGTTGCTGTCAATTGTCAGTTACGCCCACGCCACTCATCCTTCCGCAAGAGCCCTCCACCTCTCCGCCCCCTGCACACGCAACTCGGCAACCCGTCTGCGATTGTAATTGATTTTACCTACACGTCGGCTTCTTTTACGGCTCAATGCAGGCTTTCACTAGCTGGCTTTCCGCCCTGCCTCCACTTTTGCCATTCACTGTCGACTGCTGCAGCAGCCACTTCTTAATTAAGTTTGCGAGCAGCTTTTTGAGAGGGACAGGGCTCGGAGGAGCGGTTTTTGATGCCCTGGACACACCTGGTATCAATAGGAATTATTGGTACTAAGAGCGCGTTGTTCATTGTATGCCTTTCCTAGTCAGAAAATGTAAAACTTAAAGCGTGTGGCTTGGACATGCCCCAAAATGTATCCTCAGTTATTAGTCTACATATTTTTTGTAAACAGTATTTTTCTGTGTTTATTGCGTGTTTTCCTTAATTTTTATCTTTAAAGATCTACTTTAATTTCTGGAACACAAATGCTTTAATGGTATATAACACTTGCCATAATAAATAAAATCCATTGACTATCGAATTCTCGATTTTGTCTCGCCTTCAGCTTAATTAGGTTTTGAATTTCACCCCTGCTTTAACGATGGATTTACTGATTGCTATTCTTTTTGACATAATTTCATTATACATACATATAGCGCACAATGCGAAGCCAATGGCTGCGAACTATATAAAGGTATGTACCTCGTCGAGGCCAAAGTTTTTATTTTGATATTGCACTTGTGGGCCATCTTTGTCGTTTAATTTTCTCTTTTATTACAATTCTGGTAAAACTCAAGTTGAACGAATCGATTTGAATCCAGTAATATTAAACTGAGCTGTACACACGAAAACCGACTTTATATCTGAATGCTGTGAATAGAGAAATCATCCGCCTGCACATGTCAGGCCAGGCGGAGAAGCTCAATGAAAATGAAATCAACTCATACGCCCGCATCAAATTGTAAATATACCGGTGTACATTGTTGCTGAACTTTTTGTGCATGTGTGCAGCAGGGCAGGAAATGCATGATTATATTATATACCTTTGGCAAATATGTATATATATGAGATATTGATCCAGGAGCTAGGCTTTAATGTTCGGCTACAGATGTGATGATTTATTTAATGACTGTTCTTAATGAATGAATGTAATCCTCCGTTGGTCCACTTACTTGGATTAAGAAGTTCAGATTAGGCCAGCGATGTCAGGGCCATGTTCGGCTCACACACTCCCACTCGCACACTTTCTCTGACACTGCACACTGTCACTAAGCACTTCCGTTTCCGTTTTGTTTTGACGCTGGCTTCATTGCTGTTGCCTACTTTTTGGCGCGCACCACGCGTCGTATGCGTAACGAGCGCACATTCAAATCAAAATCAATCAACGCGCGTATTGTTAGAAGCCAGAAAAACGCCGCTACGAATATGACGATTTGTATATATATATTCGGATAAATAATCAGATATATATAGAGAGAACCTGGCTGCATAGCGCACCTTGCCTGCGGAGTGGAGCGGAGAACGCGCGCGCGTCTCTTGAGGCACGTGAAGCATTTGAGCTGCCAGCCAGCCCTACATCAGCTTTACGGCTGGGCATCAGGCGCTGCTCGTGTCCTGGCCGCACTCGTCAAGTCAAGCTCGTCGTCCTGCTCGGCGGGGAGGCAAGAACAAATGAAGCGTCCCACACCGGAACGAGGTGGAGCGAAGCGAAGCGAGGCGAGGCGAATGGAAATGCCGATATTGTCCAAGCCAGGCAGTGTCGTGTGTATACATAACAACAAGTTGCTGCCATCGGTGGTACGGCTGCCATGGCCACCAGATACCTGCCGCCAGCTTCACTTTCTACGGAGGCCCGACCTCCATGACCTGCCCTGTTGGTGAATCTACGGGCTTACGTGTGTGCGGTAGAGAATGGTTTAAACGAATTGTCTTTTTGGAGTGGGAGTAAGAGTGGAGGAGCAATAGCGGAAATTCCATCACGCATTTGTCAATATCCTGCCCGCCACTAAAGCTCTCTGCATCTTTGAGTGCCATTTCCGGTTTCATGCGATACGTTGAAAACTTAAATTTGATTTAAGTTTCGTCCGTGTGGTGCTTGGGTTCCGAAGAACTGGAGCAAAAGGCTTTTGCCTGGCTTCCATGCGCTGGCAACCCAAGAAACCTGCCTGAATTTCGGCTTTAAGTGAAGCACTCGCATTTTTCCTATATTTTACGCTTGCCTTGCAGCTTTATGTTTGTTTCCTGGCCCACTTCTCCGCCCAAAACTGTCAAGCCAGGACCGTATCAAATTCGACGACGATGATGACGATAGCGTAGAGGACGCAATTTATTATTTTTACGAGGAGGGGCCAAGCCATAGCACCGTTCCAGAACCGCAAGCCCATTGTTGCTGCTGGGCCGGCCATGGCTTATTATTATTATTTGTGCGTTTTATATTTCCGTGTTTTATTGCGCCACTTTTCCTGGCCCTGCCAGTCTTGTACTCTTGTACACACCCACTGAAAACACACACATCTTGGTCAGGAGTGGGAGACCGTATATTTCCATTGACGTCCGCCGGGGTGCAGCTTCATTTGTCGCCGGTGACAGTTGCCGAGTGCCCGACATGGTGCTCGCATCAACCCGTTCTGGCCTTGTCCGTGATTTATGTCCAATTGCCACCAGCCAAAAACACCCTTTTAAGTCCTGGGCTTACTTGATTTCGTGGGTGAGTATTGCCTGCTTCTTGGACCACGGTTTTGTCCCCCCTCCCCTTAACAGCTAACCGCATGTTCGTTAAGCTTTAGTAGCGACTTAATGTAATTCCAGCTCAAAGCCTAGGTTTCATTGCCTTCCGCCTTTTTCTGTTTCAGGTCTTGACGCTTTAGTGCGAGAGTTCAAGTCGGGCGGCGTGACCCTGCGGAGGCGGAACCGCCGAAAGACGGGCACCAGCGAGGCCCTCAAGGAGATGTTCCAAGTACTAGAGATAAGTCAGAAGCAGAACCGCAACTCCAAGATATGCGTGGACCTGCACTCCGCCCGTGGAGTTGATGTCTAACCCCGACCCTGCCATCTTTCTCTCAACCACTCTCTTACACTTTGGTCTCAAATCTCAGGACCTAGCTGTCCCGGAACAACGAACATTCCGTGCATTTTCAAAACCGTATTATTGTGTGCCTTTTCAAGGAGGAAACCGAAGCCATTTTATAAACAATATTAATCTTAAGCACAACTTTCGAAATGAAACTACTTCATACTACATTAATTTATATAAACTATTATTTTACCTAACATTTTTTATTTATATCAAACTATTAGCCCGACCCTGGTTAATGTGTTCATTTTAACAGGCTTCGCGTTTACTAATCAAAGAAACCCCAACAAAGCATTTTTAATAAACATTTTAATCAAATAAAATTGCACGGTGTGTTACTTAATTAGTCGCTGGTTTGGTAGTTCGTTTTTGGATGTGCCTTTTTCGAAGTGAAATTCTACTATTCTTCTGCGCCCTTGTTTTTGAGCGTTTGTTCAGGTTTATTTTAGACCAGAAGGAGGTGGAGTAAATGAATAAAACTTGGGGATGTTGTTAATCATGTATTGAAGTGTACAAAATAATTTTTTTATAAAAAAAATGCAAAATGGCGGCGATATGGCCGGCGCCCTGAGACGTATTTCGTGGGAAGGCCTCCGCGGCACGCAGCATAAGTGGTGTAAATTTGAACCTGCAAAAAAAAAATATTCCTGGTAATCTACATTAGAATAGCTAGAGAAACACCTACGGATTTTAAAAATATTGATTATTGTGAATTTTTGGCGAAGGTTTAAAAAAAACAGTCGAAATTTCACCTGAATAAAGGGCAGTTTTTTGTTGATTAAAAATCGTGTAAATTATTTTCGGAAAATCCGTACGTGTTTCTCTGGGTATTTGCGTTATAAAGATGTGGTCAAAATTTCAAGTCAACATTTTGAAAATTGTTCGAGTTATTCCGCGTGCCAATTCCAAAAACGTGTTTTCGAGAAAAACGCGTTCAAAGTTTTGACATGTCATATCATATCATCATACCGGGCGCTCTCCCGGATCAGTTCGAATTAAGGGTCAAAACAATTTTTTCGGCCTAATTTTTTTTCTCCGCATTCTAGGATAGTTAAACTATGTTTTAAGCCAAAAAAATTTTGATTTTTTGAAAATTTTACAGTGGTGTAACCCCTAATGCCCGCCCAGGGATATACATTTGAAAACTTTGTACATGCTTAATTGTATTTTATTATTGCTTAATCTTTGGCCGACACACAGATCGAAAATTACACAGAATCCACTAAAACAAAATTAAACAATGATTTTGGTTAAAATTAAAGATTTATACTCAAGTTCGTTAAAAATATTGTGCCGTATGGTTTCAGTGCAATAAGTTGTTCATATATAGTATTTATATAATCTTAACGAATAAATCTCAACATTTAGTTGCTCTACATTATGGCTATACTGATTCGTATCAAAACAGTGTAAATAGGTATGCGTTCTTCAAAAAATGTTCTAAAATTGTAGCATAAAAGATTTCGTTTCATATTAATATTTCCTAATTGACTTGTTAGTAAACTTGTGCTAAAACCATTTTGGTTGCTCGTAAAATCGAAGATATGGTCATAGGTTTTATGTATGTTAATTGCTATTGCATAAAGACTGTGGCACTTGTTTGCATAAGAAACGTACAAAGTTCTTCGAATTGCTGTTTTGAGCTTACATCTAAGCGTACATATATTTAAATGTACAACACACAGGTGTACAACATTAATTAATACTTGTGGAAGACAAGCAGTTTGGGTATGTTTTGAAACAAACTACACAAAGAAATCCTTAACTAAACGAAAATGACATGTTCAACATAATATCATTTAAACGTAACCAAACACTTAACAGCATTTAAATCTAGTTATTGGAAATCTGAATACTAAAAACTAATGCGATCGTTTTTTAAGACACTTGATTTGGTAGGTGGTCGTTAGGTTGAGGCAAAGGTCATTGCTGTTTTTGTTGCTGTGGGTACTACAGGATCGATGCCGACTATACATGTAGTAACAGAAAAATTTGGCACTCGACAACGGTTGAACATATATGGCGCTGCACTGGAAGCTTTTGGGGGTCAAACTCTCCCCTAGCTACCCTATGGAATGTGTTTGCTGTGGCGCGATGGCTTCGGGGGCGGCGTCGGTGGACGCGGCTTGCTTCCATCGACGGCACCCACCAAACTGAAGTTCGTGGTCTCCAAATACTCGTACATGGTGTTGGTAATACTGGTCTTCGTCAGGGTCGAGGTGGTACTCATGCTGCTGCTGCTTGTGTTGCTAATGGTGCTGAGCATTGTAAAACCATTCGGCGTCCAATCCATGTTTTGCGACAAGCTGGTGAAGTCGGTGGAGTCGCGTGCCTTTGCGGGCAACGGCGGTGGTCGAATGTCCTCCTCCGATGTGGAATCTGTGGTTTCTAAGCGGATATAAAATTGTATTAAAGCGTTAGCTTGGAATTCGATTAGCAATAATTGATACTTACCAACAGAGTTGCGGTTGCTGCTCTCCGACAGCGAACGTGTATCGGGGAAATTCTTAATGCTGGCTGTGGGCGTGGCAATGCTGGCCGGGCGAGATAGACGACGTTCTTTCTCCATTTCCGAACGCAAAGGACGCTTGGGTGTCAGCTGTTGTTTACAATATGAGGTTAGATAAAGGTATGACCATCGACCGCAACCGTGTTTACCTCCTCTGTCAGGATATGAGGATCAGGCGTCTTGGGGCCACTCAAAGAACTATTTGAAGTACTCGCCAGCGAAGCTATAGATGTGTTGATCTCCTTTTCAGGTGTCGACGTTATGGTGGACAATGGCGGTGTGTACCATTGACTGCTGGACAGGCTTACAACTTCACGGTCCTGTGGGATTTAACAAAATTAGTGAGGGTTGCACAAAAAGTTGTATTGGCTTGCTTACCTTTACCTTTCCATCCTTGTTTCGCCTTTTGCCTGGAGTCTTATCCTTGTTCTTGTTGCTTTTGATGCTCGGCGAGTGTCCCAAACTGGGTCTGCACATAATGGCATAGGCAAAGTAAGCATAGACGATAAGCAACATAACGCAAATAAATAAACAAAACAAAACGAAAATGCAATTCAAAAATCAAACGAAATCAAAGTAATGTTAGAGTCTCAAACTAAAAGAGCCAGCGGTTAGCATGGAGGAAGAGTTAGAAAAGTTTTTGTTAGGGCGAGCATTCCAAACAACTCGGTATCTTTAACGTCACTCACCTAGTGTTGAAACTTAAGCTGGCCAGAGTATTCTTAATGGAATTGGTCTGTGGCCGCGGCAGAAATGTTGATTTCGATAGCCCGCTGCTGCAAATGTGAATAATAAAGGGCATTAGTAAAAACCAAAAGGGAAAAGCTCTCTTGACTTACTCTGAAGAACCCATGCTGGTCTCAGAGTGACGATTATTGCTGCCATCGAAAAGGGGGGGCAGGAAGGAGTTGGGGCGTCGCATAACCACCGAATCTCGTTCGATTTTCAAGTCGCAGGACTTGCAACCGTAACGCAACTCCACGTGCTGCTGCATATCGGCGAAGCATCCTTCCAGGTGATCCTGCAGGGCCTTTAGACTATCCGGCGCCCGCATGCGGTGAAGCTTAATGGCTGTGTGGGACACAAAACAAAATATATTATATTCTTTGAAACAATTCCCAGGGCCTTCATTACATACCGATCTCCAGCAACGGGATCTGATTGGCAATCAGTTCCTTAAGATCCTCTACTAACTCTTTGTCGTCGGGATTCTGCTCTAGATAGTCATCGGTGAGGAAGGCCTCCTCGTACTTGGCGAAACCACCCATCACCGCAGGATCGACAATGCCATTTAGTTTCATGGTCAGCGGATTGATGTGCAGTTTGTCGTCGCTTCTATACAGGATCACTAGCTGCCGAATATCACTGTTCGTTTTCTTCATGACCTCCACCGCTGTTTCCAAGGGAGAGATCTTGAACGTGTTGGTCTCGATGACGGGGAACCAGCGCAGGATTCCCGGCAGGGGAAAGCGAATGAGCAGCTCAGTGCGCTCCAGCCACAAACTCCGAACATCGTCCCTGTCACCACCACTCAAGCTGTCCCGGAAGGGACGCGAGAACTGGAACTTTTGCACGTTGTTGGCGGTGAAGTATTTGACAATTTCGTTGTTGATATTCTTTTCGTTGAATTTGTTAAACGCCGGGCCCATTATCGGCTCAACCTTGTTTACCTGGATAAATTGCCCATCGCTGTTTGTGATGTCCTCGCCGGGAGCTTCTAACGTTTGCATGAGTTCAGCCTGTGGATGCTGAACTAGCATCCGAGCGCAGAAATCACTGAGCCGCTCGTACTCCTTGCCTCGGAAGATATAGACGCGGTTCTGTAGGAGGCGCGGAAATCCTCGCCCAAAGAAGCACACCCGGAAGTACTCGGAGCTGTGGCGAAGCTCCTTGATGATCTTCTCGAAGAACAAAGCCATCCGCTTCAGGATGTCTGCGAGCTTGAGGTAGTCAAAGATTTCCTCCTCGTACTGGCGTGCCAGCACCCTGCACAAGTCGATGGCACACTCCCACTGCTTTCCCTTGTCAAAATACTCCAGGATCTCATAGTAGAGCTCCTCCTTCAGTTGGCGGTGGGTGCTACAGCTACTGTGGCGGTAGCTGCGCAGCTGAGGTGACAGTTCTGTGTCCGTCCATCGCAGCAACTCCGTGTGCAACTTGAGCGTAAAGGCCGCCTCCGTGTAGTTCTCGAACTCCATGTGCAGGGCGCACAATTTGTAGACATAACGGATGTACATTTCCTTGAGATCCACCTCCGAGTAGAACTGCAGCAGCGAGAAGGTGCATGCCATTCGGTTTTCCTTGCTCTCATCCTGGATAATACAGCGGTACTCCAGCAGCTTGTCCATCAGCCGGGTGACCATTTCTACAAAGGCGGTGCCATCCACATTAAGGGTGTTGTGGGCGGCGCAACGCTCCATCATGATTGTCTCAAACAAATGCTTGTACTCCGCATCTCCCTTGCCTGCTCCGATCAGGATGTCCAACTTTTCAATCATAGCTGTCTTAAAGTCCGAAAAGTTTCCCTTGTGGTGGGAATTATTGAACTTGGTGTCGCCATAGCTTTCCTGCATCAGCCTGGAGCTGTAGTATTCGCACTGCATCATGTCGAAGAAGATGGGAATGGTCTCCTGGCGCAGTTCCCTTTCCGGTATCATGCTCATCTCCAGGATGGGCTCTACCAACCGCGACACAAACGTTGGCTTGTACTGGCCGAGCTGGAACCACATCTTCCTGATCTCCATGGCCGTGTCCTTGCGGATGTCGCGGTATCGTGCAAACACAATCTGCCTTTTGTTGTCGTTGAAATCATTTAACTGTAACGGAGATTGTACGAGAAAGGCGATGGAGCATTGGAAGAAGTTGGACCAGATCTGCTCCTCAAATGGATCCAGGAAGTAGTCCGTGATCACCACGGTCAGATGCTGAAGAGCTCCCAGAATCACAGTATTCTGGTGCATAATCATGTCCATCCAATCACGAGGGAACACTGCCTTCTGGTGCGGAGACACCAGCTCCTGGAACACCAGAAGGATCTCAGTGACAAAGTCCTTTAGCACGCCGCGCTGATGTAAATCCTTCACAAAGTACTCATAATGCTGGCCATCCATCCGCTGCAGGATTCCTAGCATGATTGCGAAGAATTTTCCCACTAATCCCGTGTCTCTGTCCAGGGCGTGAGCTGCCTTCATCACGGTGCAAAACAGGATGATCATAATGTCACGAATGTCGTTATGCGTGGCGCCAACATCCGACCGGAAAAGCAGTTTCAGTATGTTGTTCATAATGTTGATGCACTCGGCAATCTAACGATGGAAATATATATATTAAAAATGGTCATGATGGTAATGGAGGGAGGAAATCATGAAGGGATTGTATGGCCAATTACCGTTTTCAATCCAAGTAAATTTTGAATATTTTTGATAATACAATACAATTATTGATAATACACTTGATTGATAATCTAACGATTTTATAGATCAATTTTAAAATATCATCTTAATAGAGACAATTAGGTAAATTTAATATTGCTTTAATCAATATACTTTTAAGGTAATTATTAATTGCCTATATTATATCATGGAATACATTTAAAGAGCATAATTTTAAACTTAGCCAAGTTACAGAAGATTGGAAACGTAATCGCCCCTTAGAGTTTAAATCTATTTATTTCTAGAGCTCTTCAAGGCTCTGTTGACTTTCTTGCTGGGCTTGACAGGATAAAGTAAACGTTAGTGTTTAATTTAATTAAGATTAACATAAAAAACGTTGCAAGTATAAAAAAAACACGAAACCATTTAACATTGCATTGCAAAAAAGCTGAAACAACTTAAGCCTAACTTAGCGGGTGTCGATTGAGGAAAAATTCAAGCATTTTTACCATTTCCCGTAATCGGCAGCATGAAGCTTGGAAAGCCATTGTACGAAGTAGGCGCGTGAAATGCTGCCGATTTAGCTGCAAGCTTTACGGCCGAACAGAGAAATCTTAGGCGGTACATGATAATTATACAAAAACATTGGGGGTAACAAATCAAAGGGGTTGATGCTGATCACAAGAACTTGACCTGACCTGACAGAGATTTCTGGATGAGAGATTTATTTCCTTTACCTTTTTGTTGGCAGTCGTATCACATGTATGCAGTTGGGATTTTTTCTGTCCGAGCACTTTGGCGGCTTTCGAAAGATTCTTTTCTTGCTGCCAGATATCGGTTTTCGAGTCTCCCTAGTTTTTAATACAATTCAATTGCGGTGGCAACGACGAAAAAAACGATAACACATCGGTTGGGTTGTGCGTGAATAAGAATTTGGTTTGATTTTTGAAATATTATACGAAACAATTTTTGTGATAATGGAATTTGAGAAGAGGTACAGAAAGATAGATATAGCTGAATAATTAGGTGCCAGTGAGGAGAGATCGCACATTCATATTTGGGTGGGTGTGTTTGAGTGTTTCGGTGTGTGGTTGGTTGAGATGTGTTTACTGATCCCGGTTGGATGATGTGATTTGTGTGGTGCTTGGATGAGCTGCCAAATGCAAATTGCTTCTAGCTATGACAATGACGGTGAGCGGGTGCAATACTAATGGCCAAACTAAACGCGTCGGTGAAATGTTTACACAACATTTACATGAGATCGCTACGTCCCATGGTAGATACAAAGGTAATCTCGCTATAGACACACACAGGAAGATCGCTAACTAACATGGAGCTATGTTTGACATATCATGGCTAAATCACTACATTGTACATTCATTTATATGGTGCTTATCACTAGGACGTGGACAAAACATTGATCTAAATCTAGGGAACTAGACACATACATAACAATAGGCAAGAAATCAATTGAAATTGCCAATTCACATGCTAAACATTCTTATAAATCAAAAGAAAGCAAATGCAACATGCTTAACACTAACTAAACATAGCTTGCAAAGATTAGACTCTTAAATAGTTACTAAATATAATTCAAACTGGAACTCAGCAAAATTAAGACAAGTCACATGTCAAGAATAATGTGTTTAATGACATTAATTACTATGTATGCAAATAATGGAATAATATTTATAAAATTATTTATAAAAGTTAATTAAAGGTTATGGGCATACTTATATTAAGCATTATTAGGTCTGTATTTGGTTTTACATTTTTGAGTGCATTTATATATCATGGACTTTTAATTAATTTCTGTGTTTTTATGCAAATTGAAAGACCAAAACAGAAAGCATATGTGTGAGGAAAATTATAATTCAATTTGTTTTTAGTTAGTTACTTTTAGAGCTGACTGGACTTGATCATGTGTTGAGTAATGTTTTAATTTTGCGACTTGTCGGTGCATTAACAAGACAATTTTCGAGGACGATGCATTGGATTAAGAACAAAATGCAGTTCCAAATGATAAATTAGTGGCACACAAAATTATTGCAAAAACACTTACCTCCTCTTTGCTCTCAAGATGATCCTTGATGTGCTTGCAAAACACGGGCAGCAAGATGGCCCGGCACTTGGGCAGGGTAAAGAGCTTGGTCTCTACAAAGTCCTTGATGCAGCCCATTTTGGACTGAGTAAGACGGCGCGGTGGAAATTTCTCAAGAATCTCCACAATTGAAATGCTGTAAATACTATTTAGTTTCTGAAATCTAATGGTCTGTGCTTTGAACCCACCTCAATCGCACTTGATCGAAAACCTGCATCAGATCAGTGGCTATAATGTGCAGATTCTTGAGCAGCGCTCCCTCCGACTTAAGCAAATTGCTCGGACAGCCAATCATATCGATAAACATGCGAAGAAGTTCCTGCAACCGTGTGGCAAAATCCACATAGTCCGTATCACATTTCATCTCGGCGTAGAGAACACGCGATCGTATCACAAACTTCATCACGTAGTGAAGGTAACGAGTGGTCTTGTACAGACGCCGCACCTCCGCGCTTTCCTCTAGATCATTGCCATCAGCTGATTTTTCTTTTGGAGTGATTGCATCGCTAATGTTCATCTGCAACACATCCATAAGTTTGCTAGGCATTGAAAAAATATTTAAGGGTTAGTAATTATTGGGGATCACATTATAAATATTACTTACGTGTACGCAAGTGTAAAGGAAAAGCTCTCATTAATGTAAACATCGAGAACAGAGAGAAAGTGTTGGTACTTCAGATCAGAAACAGTTTCTATCAAATGTATAATGCTCATAAAGACGAGCTGATCGTATTTCTCGGGATGATCATTTTCCACCAGTATATTAAACAGGGCATCAAGGATGTCCTGCAGGAATTTCACCACCTCCTCTCCGGGAACTGTGGACAAAGCATTCAGCGACTGCTCCAGCGTCTCCTTGTGGGCGGACCAGTTTAGAAGACCCAGCAAGCTCACTGTTAGTGAATACATTCATTATAAATCGTTACAGATATATTGAAAAACCTTAATCTTACCGCTCTGCGTGAGCTTGGTGCTGCACAGGTTGACACCGATAGAAAGCTGATCCTTGGGCAGTAGGGTAAGTCCGCTGATCGAGGGCCTGGTACCCTGCAGCTCAGCAACTGTGGCTGGAAGCTCCAAATAACAATTGGCCACCGTTTTATCATACTTTTTGTGATCGATCTTGTAAACGGCCAAGACATGTTGGCCTTGCGGGATGGTCGTTCCGTTTGCTTGCATTAGACGCACATAAGCCAGACCGAAGGGCTTCTCAGTGCGATCCTTCTGCTCGTTGCTGCTGCGGTGTTTGAGCACGAAGCGTAGGTGGCATTGCTTAAAGTCCTCGATGGGCACATGGATTTTGAAAGTTTCCTGCCATTTGGGCTTGTCGTCGTGGTAGTACACCACCGACTTGTACTCATCAATCGGTTGATGTCCAGCTCCAATACTTAGAACGCCGGGCATGAGGTAACCCTGCTCATTGGCCACACACACCGACACTTCCACATTTTTTTCAGAGGTTTTTGCAATTCGTGCAAACTCTCCACTGCAGATCGTGAGGTACAGGTCATTGCGCACATCACCGGGCAGAATGACCTCGGGAAAACCCATTTTTCGGGCCACTGTTACATTTGTGCGCAACAGTCCGGGAGAGTCTTCCTTAATCTGCTTAATGTCACCACGAAGCACCTCGATGGTTACCGCCATTTTCGAGTCGATCTTGCCGATGTCTTTGTTGGCGATTAACTTTCGCAGCGTGCCATCCAACGTGTCCTTCTCGCACATGATGAAGGGCAGGTCTATGTTTCCACGAAAGTCCTCCGACTTGTTGATAATGGGCGTCAGGTCCTTGCAGGCTACTCCAAACGGTCGCCGGATAATGTATTCCCCATTACTGGTCGACGATCCACTTGAGCTCACGGATAGCTGTGAAGCCTTGCGACTCGAAGCATTAAGCATGCTGTTTGCAATGCTCATGCTGGTCCGCTTCGAGTCCGCAGACTCCTTTAACTCCATGGAACCGATGCGGATGGCATAGCAAACCAGGTACATTTTCGAAATAGCCAGGTCGCTCTTGCTGAGATCCGTGAAAAGAACGCGATTGTTGTCGATCTGCTCGATATCACGAGCAATACCTGTTCGTGACCACTTGACCACGTAGTTCTCACTGATGGGCTTGTGCGTCTCTCCGTCGAACAGCGTAAAGAGCAGGTCCGAATCCTCTTGAAATTTGCACACGAAAGCGTTCACGTGCAGCAGAATATTATGTGAAAACTTATTGAGGGATCGCGTTGTTCCCGGCTCGCTGGGCAGCCGCTATCGGAGGAATGAATGGAAAGAGGATTAGCAAAAATATTGTTATTTACTAACTAACTTTTATAAAAAATGAAGACACAAAATTTTGTGGAAATATTCCCTAGTTTCAAAATAGCATGTGAGATAAATTATAAAAATAACTACAACAATCAAAAGAAATTTTATAAAATTTCTACATTTTTTTATGGCATGAACTTGAATTTATTGCTGACAGATATAGTTTTTCTGTTGCAGTTTTTAATACTCACATTGGCCTTCTCGATGCGTTGAATAGCGTGCACATGTTGCTCATAGAGTTCGGTGGTGCAAATGGCATTGGTGTCCAGTATATCGCCGCTTTCATCCCGCACGACCATGTCTAAGCCGAGGAGCTTGTTGCCAGTATCGATTTGGTTGGTAGCCTGCAGCTTCACCTTGCGCACCTCGTCCAACGGAAGATTCCCGGAGATCAAGGCTGCCCTGTTAGTATTTAACTTGTTCATTTCTGCGCGAATCTCTTTGAAGTTGGGATTTGTGGTCTTAAATTGGAAAATAAAATAATTAATAAAATTAAAGTATTATTAAGTAGTTTGTATATGAAAACTCACCAGAAAATAATTCTTGGCAATAGAGCCCCACTCCAGAAGAACTTTGGTGATCTCCTCGACAATATCCGTACGCTGGATACAGAACTCCCCATTCACGTAATTGTATCCGCATAAATGTATATAGCTCTTGGGAAATATGCCTCGTGTTTCCTTAGCTCTGCAACAATATTGAAAAAGGAAGAGGGGGAGTCATTAAAATATGGTGTGCACATGGGATGCAACATAAAAGAACAAATTGCCACTCTGTGCTTAACATTCAGCACAGTCAAAGCTGAGTTTGTGGTTCTCCTTATCTTCTCGGTGGAGAATGGAGTCTCAAAGCGACGCTCCACTGTGGACACTTCATATTTACATATATGACACAATTCAACAGCCATTGCGGCTGATGAATTACCCAACCCAAGTCGAGAGATAGGGGGACTTGAAGCGCTGGAAAACGTGCACTAAGGAAAAAGGAGTCATGTGGAATTTCGAGAAAACTGATAACTTTTGGTTATTTTATTTATTTCAAGTTACACATAGCTCGTAATTCCAAACCTATTAGTCCTTAACATATGAATGAAACATTTTTAAACTAAAGTCAAAAACACAGTATTCATTAAAAGAAAAAATGATTGTTTTTTTAAAATTCAAATAATCTTTTTTAAAAAAATGTTTAAAAATATTTTTCAGTGCCTGCGGGTCTGCAGAGGAAGTGCGCTTAAAGTGTGACACTGTCGGATGAAATGGAATGCTTTAATTTGGCTCAATTCGCCGCTTGACATGCGGGGTGGCCGCTTTAATTGCTCGAGGCATTCATCAGTTATGGAATCAACAGCACATTTTCCCATCTTCTCTCCTGGGGTCTCTGAACCCCGGTCGTAGTTCTACTTCGATGTTTTTGGTTCAGGTATCTATCTAGCTGCGTAACCTTCAAATTGATTAACCATTTCTAATTGATATCGATGCCCAGACAGAAGCCTCGTAATTTCCGATATTTACGCTTTAAAATCGTGAGAAAATGCACAATTAAAATTGATATTTTTCTATAAACAAAAATAGGCATTTGATGGAGAGAGGCGCAGAGCTGAAAACAAACAGAAATTCGGGCTAAAGAGGTTATCAGCATATCGGGTGCCGTCTCGCCTTGAATTTCATTTTATTACCGGGAGATAAACGCACAGTGAAGTGTGGGAAATATGGCACGCAATCAAGGCAAATTAATGTCACACATTACGGAACTCAACTGGTTTTCTTGAGCGGGCCTCACTGTGATCGGGGAATTTGTGCTTTCATTTATTTATATTCTTAGCTGGCCCTCTGAATCTCTGGTTCCACTTGGAAAAGGGTTGTTTGGGTCAGCAGATATTTTAAAAAAGGTCAGATCCGTCAACTCGGATGGCGTTCTGCTCGTTTTTCTTGATAAGACATGGTCAGTCGTCTCCAGATAAAACCGAATGAGAAATACCAAAATAAAAAGAAAACCAAACAAACCAAACGGCAGCAAAAGGGTCAAACCATGTATAAATATTGAATGGTGGGAAGGGAAAAGAAAACTTTATCTCTTCGACGGATGTGGCATGCAACTTTGGCGGCCACATGGTGGCATCTGTTCGGAGGAAAGGATGAAGGAGCGTTGGGCAAGAGCGATGGCACAGATTTCCCCGGAATGCCCAGGCATCTTGAGGAGTAAACAAAGGCCGAACCAAATGGGCGGCGCTTGTGTACCTGATTTACGATTGCTTTACTCTGCCTGTGAAATATCTGTTTCCGCTTCTGAACTTTGGCTGCTGCTTTGTTTCTGTTTTCCGTCTGTCGATAGTCTGCTGCTTTTTTGTCCGCTAATGTCTGGGATGTTTTCCCACCTCTCATGCATATGCATTAGACAAACGAGATTGCAGTGAAAGTCAGGGGAAAAGATCTAGCAGATTGTTTAATTAGCCAAGCTACACCGATCAAAATAAAGCACTGCACACTTTTGAAGGAAATCAATGAAATCTTGTGATTTACAAGTTGTCTAGGGTATCTATTAAGATAAGTTTTACCAAGTAATTATAAGGAGAAAACAATTTTAAACGCATATTGTGATAATGTTTATTGTGAGTTCCTACTGGGTGGTTTTCTAATAAACAAAGTCTATATAAATTATAATAATATATAATATTATTATAATAAACACATGTTTTACGTAACTACTTACTTTTGCCTGTAGCCGTAGTACCAGTGTGTGGTCTCCTTGAGTATTATCACCGCATCGCCCACATCCAGATTAAGGCGATGTGGCTTTGTTTCCTGGTCGAAATTGCACTTGGCTGAAAGGAAGATATATTTAAAAATTAGTCAAAAATGAAATATATAACTCTCGAATTGTAGGGAGCTTAGCTTAGAGCACCTTTTCCAGTTGTCAGCCACTGCAAACTGAGCAAAATCACAGCGAAATCAACGCAAATCAACGGGAGCGGAAGGTTATCAATTAGCCCATTCCGTCATGAGGGGGACGCGCTGATCATCGGAAACTGGGTTGCCGCTATCTGTGCACCCAAGCGGATGGGATATTTGATAAACCCGCCGCCACCCTCACCATCACCCAACATCCCACCAGAATCCCAATCTTCACCCCGCTCGCGCAACGATTTTGCTGCATACGTGAGATCTAACATAAAAATGTAATACACTCTGGTCTTTTGATATTGCTTTGGGCAACTTCCTCGAAACCCCGACTGCCGATAAGACTTGGATGTCTGACGGGAACTGCAAATGACGCACTTGCATTGGAAATCAAAACCTATATCGCATCAAGAAGTGGGAAATGTAACTTGGCATCCCGGAATCCGCTTCTAGCAGATAAGTGGTCTAATTTCACATAAGTCGCAAAAAAAAAATAACAAAATGAAATCAATTTAAGAATGTTGGTAATGTATGAGAAAGATGTATAAATAATTGTAAAAACAAGATCGCTTTAAAGTTTAGTTTTATCCCTTATTATTTCATTTATAACTACAACCTTTAATTAATTTCTGCAACAGACTACCTAGTGAGTTAAATAAAATGTTAAGAAATGTGGCAAGGAAATTATTAATATTTCGCCAGCGGAGTTAATAAAGTTGCTTAAAAATTAATCTCATTTTCTTCACTCCCCTAGGAGTAGTGGGTTTTCGTTTTCCCCCACATAAGACATAAATGGGACATAACCAGCGTGTTTTCATCGTCGGCGACAAACTTCCTCCTCGCCTGATAGTGCAAGCTTCAGATATAAGCAACTACATATGTATAATATATATGTTGAGCACACAAATGCGCACCCCCCATAAAATCCTCGTGCTCGCAGCAGTCAAGCACAAAAGATACAAAAACCATGTTGAGCCGCCTTCGCGTGGCACGCTCCGGGTGGTGGTGGTGCTGATGATGGTAGTAATAGTGGTGCTGGGACTGGCGGTGGAGGTGAAGGTGGTGGAAGTGCCGATGGCGACTGCGTAACAGAAGGGAGCAGTGGAGCGACGGAAGATACGGTCCAATGACCGATGCTCGCGATGTTCGCGATGCCTGATCTCGATGGAAAGCATAACAAGCGAGAACGACCTCCACAGCACATTAAGAGCGACAGCGGCAACAATTCGCAAAAGGTATTCATTGCCGCTGCTTTTGTGTTCGCACTACAGAGGCCAAAATAATAGTTTAAAGCTCCTCTCCCCTATCATATATGGGTAAACATTTGGACTGAAAAATAAATTGAATTCTTCAAACCAATGCAAAATGGGTGGAAGATTTTTTTTAGAACTTATTTCACTGCTTAAAACAACCCCACAAAATGTGTTTACAATAATGTAGTGCATGTGCGAATTTATAGGTAAAGTATATTATTCGAAGAAGCTAATTTATCGAATGCTTGATAATTTAGAAAAAAAACCTTGTTTTACTATATTTAAGTAGGGCTGTTATAGAAATATGCTTATTGAGCAATAGGAAGCACATTCTATTTTTTTTTTTAATTTGAAATTTGAATAAAAATAAATAAATACAAGCCTATGTATATTGGATCTAAGTCATCTGAAGAAGGAAGGACTGCTATTATTTTGACCTCAATCGTGCATACGTGTGAGATGGTTTTTTCTGTTTCTTTTCTGCGCTTTGCATTTTATTTCGTCTGTCCAATTGCGTGGAAAGTTAACATGGAGTGGGACTGGGTCAATTGCGGAAACCAGTTGAGCATGCCTCTCCAAAAGAGCTTTCCCAGCTAGGAAAGTTTCTTAAGAAGTGCGTAAATATAGATCAAACCTATAGACTTATCGAATTGATTGGAATTATTTATAATATCCAATAGGCAGCGTGGTTAAGGGGAATTCACTTATTTCCCTCTTTCAATTGAAATAAATACTCGGAAATGGCAAAGTGATTCATTCGACGTCGACGCCTACGCCAGCATTGGCGCTGCGGTCAAGCAATCAGTCACAGGGAACGGCACACCTTTAAAGCACCAGAATCGAGGGGGTTGAGTTCAAGAACGATCAAAAAACGTCATTAAATCGAGCCCATTTCCTTTTCTCCAGTTTGCCGATAAGCAAAACAAAGCCTATCCCAAGACCCTGTTTTCTGCTGCAGCGACAAACTTGTTGACTAACGGAAACAATCATAAATAATGAAATGCACAAGTTGTTCGACTATAAATACCCATAGATTGCTGATGGGGAGTCACGGCCCAATAGCAGTAAGAAGGAAAAAGGGTTCGGACCAAAACGTAGAAACATACAGCACTCAACAGGCAAGCAGGTAAACCAAACAAAACAAAAACGGTTCTTAGGCTTCTTTTGGAGAAATGCACACGAAAAAACCATTTGAATATTTTTAACGATCAATATCTTATATTGGTTATTTAAAAAAGAAAAAATTTACATTTCTTTTTTATAGTATTGTAACGTAGTTTTATTTTAAAGAATAGTTTAGTGCCACCACAGGATTTCGGGGCAGTTTGTTTTTGAGTTGTGATTGGAAAAGATTTTCGAATAGCTTCAGTTATTTTCAGCTTTAAAATATTTATACTTTTCGCTCCATGTAAAACTTCAACGGATGCAGCTGCACCTGGAAAAGGGAGATTTTGAGGTGCCCCCCCAGCACGTGAACAAAATGTGCCCGCCTAGGTTTAAAGTTTGCTGAAAGCTAGATAAAAGCAAAAGCCAAAACAATAATAAATCGCAGTCCATAAAGCGACGTGAATATATAAAATAAACCGCAGCTAAGGCGCTTCGTCATCAATTGGTGTCGGAGTTGGCGTCGTGACTGATGACTGGACAGTATGAAAAATAAAACAAAAACTACAACAACGTGACAACACCAGCCACAACTTGGCTCATTTCAAAATCTCAAGTTTAAATAGCACGCGGCTCAGAGAAGATTCTTTATGGCCGTATATGATCATACACATATGCAAATTCACTACACACATTTAGGCATTTGTGTTTTGCTTTCCTGTATAGAAGCGGGTTTGTTTGACGCTCTCTAACGCTCGGGCTATTCTCGAGTATAAATAATATCCAAGTACGAGCTTTTATGAGCTAAGCCCCTAAAACGCTTTATATATGTATAAATACTTTTTCCTAAATATACGTTTTTAATTGTCCAAAGCCTGGGGAACAGTTTCGAGGGTCAATTATAACGATTCTCGTTGGTTAAGTTGCTCCAGCATTGACTAATTATAAGTTCCATAAAAGATCTCTAAAATTGGGGTGAGGTGACGTTGATATGGATACAAAAATTCAACACTTGTATGTATAAAATGGGGAGCGCAGTGCGCGTTGGGAGTTCTATTATTTACTTTGAACAATTCTAAGTGAGAGGTACATATAAACATATGCGGCTAATTAAAGACGTGGCGAGGAATTTATAATTTGCTAATGTAAATTAATGATCTCGGATTTATTGCAGTAAAATAAAAGTTAAATTACTGGTGTTTTTAAAGAGGAGTGATTGTACTCCTCTAATCTAATGATATGTCATATTCTGGATTCCATTACGGACAAAAATTGTTATTGCTATGGTAAACAGCAGTTTCTCTATTTCCGACACATTTTTAGGCTTGTCAAAAAGGAATTATTCAAGCAAATAACCAATTTGGTGAACCTGAAACCGAAATTGTACGTCGCATACTTCATTCCTAGACCTCGAGATAATATTTGATGGGACATAAAATCATAAAAATACTTGCGCAACTGCTTCGAGCAACTTGGCCGTTGACAGTTACGGTTAATGTCGCTGCGGTCGTAAAAGTATCCAGAAACAAATTAGAATTAGAATCCAAACAAAAAGAATGCTGATAAAAAAAGAATGTTATTATTACGAAGCAGGGCCATAAAAAATTGCGGAGCGACAAAAGACAAAAGGAAATGTAAACACTAACTTGACCCATTTGGGCCATCTGAGAAAATCACTTAAAAACAATCTAAAATTGGTTTTATGACTTTTCGAGCAAGAAAAGTTAACTGCTCGGATAGAATAATGTTTTCTTAAAATAATGATATTCAAATTGTAATTTTTTCTTGTATTTAGATATATCCATGGTTATTTAATTAAACTAAATTAAGTTAATTTTTAGGTATATCGCAACATAGCAGAGTTTGTTTTTAATGACTTCTTTATGATTGATAAAACGGGATCAAAAGTGGAAACTCTACTGTAAAAAATATTTTAATGGAACCTGGTAACCTTTGAATCTTAGTTCACATTTCTTAAGCAGCTGAAACCAGTTTCCACTGATACCGGATGACGCACTGTTCCCCAATGACGCGGCCATTTCCCTCAGCCCGTTGCTTGTTCCCCTGGACACTTTCCCCCGATCGAATTCGATCCCCATAACTGCTCTTTGCAGCAGGCAATTTATGTTTAATTAAGCAATTTCCGAGAGCAATCGAAGATTGCACTTGGTCAATTAGCATAGAAGGGAAACCAAAGATGCGACAATCTCCGACATTGGCAATCTTGGGATGGGGGTGGAATAGTTGCAAGTTGGGCGGGTACATCGATTGAGTTTCCATTTTGATTGCGAAATGGAAAGCGGAGATTCGCCGGCACTGGGGGGAGCACCCTGATAGTGGAGGGTTTCTGGGGTGGCAGTCTAAGTGGAATCAGAATTACAAGTGGATGTGCCATTCACTTGGACGGTTGCTCAACTATCCGGAGTTGGAGGATGACATGTGAGAGTAAAGTCCGGGGGATGAATGTTCCCTGATCTGAGTCAGCAGCGCAAACAATTATGCAGCCGCATCGAAGGAAGGGCATCTGCCTCATGATAACATGAATCGTGTGGACTTTTCTTCGGTTGAGTAACATTATCTTGTTTATCTTCAAAATTATGGAGGCAGAGACTTCAAAGATATAATCAGATTACAGGGTAAGTTCTCGATGTTTTTATACCCTTGCAGGGGGTATTATAATTTTGGTCAGAAGTTTGTAACGCAGTGAAGGACCGTTTCCGACCCCATAAAGTATATATATTCTTGATCAGGATCAATAGGGGAGTCGATATAGCCTTGTCCGCCTGTCCGTCTTTTTTAATACCGTAAAAGCGCGTGCTGATCGGACGTCTATATCCTATAGCTCCCATAGAAACAATAGGGTGAAATCGCTTAAAATTGTATACTTTTCAGGATATTTCGATCAGTATATAAGCTATTGACATAAATCTTGATCAGGGTAAATGGGCGTACCGATCAGACGTCTATATCCTATAGCTGCCATAGGAATAATAGGATGAAATCGGTCCAAATTTGATGTTTTTCAGGATATTTCAGGCAGTGTATAAGCTATTGACATACATTTTTCCAAGTCTTACTTATTTACGCATACCTTGTCGATCGGACGTCTATATCTTATAGCTTTATAATTGTTAAAGGCTGTGAAAATAACCCTATTTTTATATTTTTATATGTCTGCAAGGGTATTAAAACTTCGGCTTATTTAACTTTGCCAATTTTTGACTGATTTTTGAGAAGCGTTCGTTGCGAACTTAGAGAATCAAAAACCTGGTTCACATGACGTTTTTTAAATTGCTTAAAATAATACTTTATAAACTCAAAAAACTACTTTTATAATATGGTAATTATTCCTTTAAAAAAATGTTATTTAATTTGTGAACAAGTAAAAACGTATAATCAGAATATCCCATTTTGAGTTTTATTACTTTGAAATCTGAGAAGACCTTTTTGCCTCACTACCAAATTTGATTAAGTTTTCACTTGTTGTGTGGAAATGGTAGTGGAAAAAAGCCTTTCCTTTGAAATTATGCAAATCAAAAGGCACTTCATGCATTACAAACTCCAACGAGCTGGAAAATTTTAATTAAATTGAGAAAACCCAGACTCTGAAATCAGAAACCAAATCCACTAGGCCCCTTATGCCCCTCGATATTTTTCCTGAGTTTCGACTCCACTTTTCACCACTGCTCTCAGGCGTCATTAAGTTTTACGTTTACTTTTCCAGCTCTTCCCTTCATTTGATGTTGTTGTATTTATTATTAACGCGGTTGTTGTTTTTGCTATTCAAATTTAAATGTAGAATGCATCTCCATGGAGTGAGTAAATAGAAGCGAGTGCCTGAGGGGGAAAGAGGGGAAACTGCAGGTGCACACCAAGAGGCAATGAACAGTGGAGTAGTGCAGCAAAGAAGTGAAGATGTCACCGCAGGCAAACTTTTAACTTGGTCCTCAAACAGACAAATCGTCAAAGCAAGACTTTGCGTCACAGTGGAATGTAGAAAAAAGTTTGTTTACTAATATGTTAAAAACTTTAAATACATTTTTTGCGTTTTCTTAAGCCTTGAGATTTTTAAGAATATGTTTTTTGTTTATTTTGTCTAAAATATAACAATTTTGCTTTTAAAGGTAATTTACAAAGAAGAGAAACCTTTAAGTGAACATTTTTTAGAGTCAACAAAGTCAAGTTGGTATTATTGGTAAAAATATAAAAATGTTTAAAGTTCTGAATTGTGTGTATTTCAGTGTATATACTTACAATATAGTTTTTGCGAGCTTTATTTTAAAATTCGCCCACTGTGAGTGGGGATGATGTAGCAAGAGAGCTGAAGTACTCCACTCAACAGGAGTGAGGGAGGGGGACTGCATATATGTAAATAAAACTACCGCTAAGCAGGAGGCAGAAGACTTAACTTTAACTCGCTCACTCACTCGCTCTCCAACAGAAAACATTTCAACCCAGTGCCACCCACCAACACAGGCAAACATCGATATATGATAAGAGAAATGAGCCTCATAAAGTTATAAAGCGATTACTCAATGGTTATCGTCTCTGACTAGCTATATTTAACTAATAATACCCAGAATGGATGAGCTGCCAAGAAAATGCCTCAGTTTAACATATTTTACAATATGTGGAACAGCCAGTTATTTGCTTAGAATTCAAAAAGAAGAACCAAATGCAGGTAAACAAAGTGGAAAACAGCGATAAGACAACAAGGCATCAAACTGTCTTTGATAAGGCCATTCTTTTAAATTTCGTATACGCTGTAAGGCATTTCGCATTACAAAGGCCAAAATCGCAACTCAATGCCAACGACTAACTTATCTACCGCCCCATATTTAGTATTATCGCAGTTGATTACATTTTACCAGCACATACAACCCACCACCCACCTTACCATGCCCCACCGGTATTACCGGGTACTCGCCACGATTTCGACAGTTAGTACACGCGCAAACACAAAAAAGGGCAGAGACAGAGGCAAACATGTGTAAATAATAAGCGCAAACACTGGGAAGCTCCATTCGAGTGTTACGAGTGAGTTTCTCAGTTCCACTCGGTCTACCTGTAATAGTACCTGTGCCCTGTACCTGTCATATCTATTGATCAGCGGTGAAAAGGTCAACAAAGCGGGAGCCATAAAAAATTCACACGTATTCCAAGCGGGTCGCGATTAGATATTTCATGGTCACTGCCAATGAATTGAGATTTGTCTAGCAGTTCAAAACCAACACCTGCCAAATGCATTTGAATGTTTTTTTTTTTATTTTTTTCAATATTATTTCGATATTTGGCATTTTAGCATCTAATCTAATATTACTTGTTTTTTCTATGACCATGTATTCTTGAGTTAGATAACCTTATAAAATAATATTTTTCATATAAGTTTGTATAGAATTCATACTATTAATATCAAATTAAATTCTTTGAAAATTTAGTTTAAATATTTTCTAGCAAGTAAAATTGCTGCTTATTAAAATATCTAACATCAAAAACAGAAAATTTGTGATTAACTCCGAAAAGCATCTAGTTTAAAAAAATATTTTTTTCTCTGTATTAAATTTTTCTGGGAGTGTGTTGCAGTTGCACGTGAGAGAGGAAAGGGACGGATGATGTAAAACAGGTTTTCGTTTCAAGAGCAAATCTCAGAATTTTATGTTAGTGTTGAATGAGAAGGATGAAATGGAAAGAAAAACGAAATTACAGAGAGAGAGAGGATCAACAGCAGCAGCGTGTACAAGCTAGAAGGTGCAACAAGTTTTACCGTAGCAACGCAGCAGGGGGCACACACATGTGGAGAAAAGAAGGAAAGACAAATAGGGGGTTGGGTTCTGGAAAGAAGCAGCTAACAGTTCATAAACTTTTCCTTTATGCTTGTTTACAAAACACTTTGCCTAAACATTCTTGACTAGCCATATTCTAGTAAATTTATCGCTTAAATTGCTAACTCACCAATGCCGAATTCCGCCTGCTTGGCATTGCAATCGCTCCACACACTCATCTTGAAGGCTTTTTAATTTGTTGTTGTTTCTGCGCCGACTTTTACCACCAACACAAGCGAATGAACGATCACTTACACATGCAAAGCGGTAGACTTTCGTTTGCGAAAATTAAAGCAACAACACATTGAATTAGGCAACACCAAAAAGAGCAACACGTAGTTGAAATTTCGATTTCGTTTTCACAATGCCGCCAACACAAGCATTTCGCCTCCGATTTCGCTACAGATTTCGACGAACACCGGGTAATGCAACAAATCGAATAGCCACAAATAATTATTGCACAAAAGCCTGCATTCCGCGCTATTGTCGCTAGCTAATGCATTTTGCGTTGTTTTTTGCTCGTTTTGTTCTCGATTTGGGAGTTGGCCGCTACCGCTCAGCTAATTATCTCCGTTCTCACTCCCGCACATATACACGCACTCGTACTCACACTCCGGCGAGCACGGCTCACAGTTAATTAATTGAGCTCTCCGGAAGAGAACTTGCGCGCTCCGTTCGTTGTTCGTTTGTTGTGAATGAGCTAGAGCTGAAAGTGTAGTCGATTATCAATGAAATCTATCGATGTTTTCAAAATATCGGAAATATCGATGGCTGGCGGGGCATAATCGATGTTTTCCTCCTCCAACGCACTGTTAACAATTCCACACCAGTTTTAACGCACTCTGTTATTTTCTACTCTTTATATACTTTGATCATAGCACTAAATTTGCTAATTGCCGAAATTTGAAAATGTAACAAACTTTTTAAGTGAATATTACCACCGAGTTATTTTATTTTTTCACTTGCTTCAATCACAAAAACAACAACTATTTTTTTTTTAAATATCGGTGGGCATCTAAGAATTCCGCCAAAAAATTTGATGTATTGTGAATAGCCGGAAAGGAAATTGGATATCAAGGCGATCAAGGTGCTTATTTATATATCGACAATCGATCTTAATCGAAAATAAATACAGGTTAATATTAATGGCGCTTCATGAACTGAAAAATAACTGTAACCTAATTATTGAAGAATACATCAAAAAACAAGAAAGGAAAGCTAACTTCGGGCGGAGCTGAAGTTGATATACCCTTGCAGATTATTCTGTAAATTATATTGGTTGGCCAAAAATAAAACCAATAAAAAAATGCCCATGGCATTTCCAATAGTTCAGTTATTTGGCAGCTATAGGATATATCCAGCCGATCCTTATAAAATTTGGTAGGTCGGATTGATTGGCCAAAAATAAAAGTCATAGAAAATCCCAACTTCCCAACTTTAAAAACACCAAAGTTATCGCATTTCCGATCAATCAGTTATATGGCGGCTATAGGATATAGTCGGCCGATCCTAATTCTTACTTTAAAAACACCAAAGTTATGGCATTTCCGATCGTTCAGTTATATGGCAGCTATATGATATAGTCCGGCTCGTTCCGACTTATATACTACCTGGAATAGAAAGACAACTTTTGGGAACGTTTCAAGCAGATAGTTTTAAAACTGAGGGACTAGTTTGCGTAGAAACGGACGGACGGACAGACGGACATGGCTAGATCGACTTTTCTGGTGATGCTAATCAATAATATATGTATATACTTTATAGGGTCGGAAATGTCTCCTTCACTGCGTTGCAAACTTTTGATTGAAATTATAATACCCTCTGCAAGGGTATAAATATAATACCAATGTGGAGATTTCATTTTATTAATCTTGTTATTTTATTTTTCTTTTTTCTGATTTGATACGATTGTAGTAGGCGTAGAGTTTAGTTCTGATGCCCAAAACACAGATATGTCAGACTTAAACAATATATTTTGTGTCTTGTCGTTCGGATTGAAATCATTTTAATTACGCGCATAAGAATAAAATCGAACATTTGTCTTGTCTTTTCCAAATTGTTGCAGTGTACTGGTTTTCAGGGAATTCGCACTTTGGTCACACTGTTGGCTGCATTTTCTTTAACATCGTGAAAAAATCGGCGCGCCATTTCTGTCCACCTTTTGCGTCTGGCTCGCTCTGTTTTTGCAGACTAAGCAAATTCGCGAGTGTTTATTTGTATTTGACAGAGCCCGGCCGGCCCCCAATACCTGGAAAGGTCCCGCCGCCCCCAGATTGACCAACGTGGTGAAATCGAAGCATTGCTCATTGCGATAGCTTGCACTTTGAAGGACAAAGGGGATTTACCAAGTATATGTGAGATATCTGACTATCGGCACTGAGCAACATGTTTGGCGGCTCTAAACCCGGATTCGGAACCACCCCGACGGCCACAAGCTTTGGAGGCTTCAGCGGCACCACTGCGGCCGCTCCGTTTGGCCAGTCTGCGTTTGGTAAACCGGCGGCTCCGGCCTTCGGGAACACCTCCACGTTTGCCGCCCAACCGACGCAGCAGTCGCTCTTTGGAGCAGCAGCCACGCCTGCGCAGCCAGCTGGGGGATTATTCGGCGCCAACACATCCACTGGATTCGGGAGCACCGCAACAGCGCAGCCCACGGCATTTGGAGGTTAGAAACGAACAATATAAGGGTATTCTTCTTTCTTTAATGCCTATAACTTATTTGCAGCCTTCTCGCAACCGCAGCAAACTTCAAACATTTTTGGATCTACCCAGACGGCTTCAAGCACCTCGCTGTTTGGGCAATCAACCTTGCCAGCCTTTGGAGCAGCCAAACCGACAATGACGGCCTTTGGACAGACAGCTGCTGCCCAGCCAACTGGCTCTTTGTTTGGCCAGCCCGCTGCCGCTACTAGCACAACAGGATTCGGATCCTTTGGAAACACTGCGCCCACCACTACCAGTGTGTTTGGGAGCGGCACCGCCTCGGCTTTTGCCCAACCGCAGGCCACAGCTGTGGGTGCGGCTGGAGTCAATACGGGCACCGCCGTAGTCAAGTATCAACCCACCCTCGGAACCGATACCCTAATGAAGAGCGGTCAGCCCAACAGTGTGAGCACCAAGCAGCACTGCATCACGGCCATGAAAGAGTATGAGGGCAAGTCGCTAGAGGAGCTACGCCTTGAAGACTATGTGTGCGGGCGCAAGGGTCCGCAGGCGGGCAGTGCACCGGGGGCCTTTGGATTCGGAGCTCAGGTAACCCAGCCCGCCCAACCGGCAGCCAGTGGATTGTTTGGAAGCACGACGCAGCCGAGTACGGGGCTGTTCGGTCAGACGGTGACCGATAACAAGAGCATGTTTGGCAGCACTGCTTTTGGGCAGCAGCCGACGGCTAACAGCGCCTTCGGAGCACCTGCCCAGCAAAACAACTTTATGCAAAAGCCCTTTGGAGCAACGGCCGCCACGCCATTCGCCGCCCCGCCAGCGGATGCATCCAATCCATTCGGGGCGAAGCCAGCCTTCGGACAGGGAGGAAGCCTGTTTGGACAGGCTCCTGCGACCAGTGCCGCTCCTGCCTTCGGGCAGACCAACACGGGATTCGGAGGTTTTGGATCCACTGCGGGCACTACCTCGCAATCTACTCTATTTGGAGCTGCACCAGCCACTGATCCTAATAAGTCGGCCTTTGGACTGGGTACTGCTGCACCGGCAGCCACGCCTGGATTCGGATTTGGATCTCCTGCCACAAGCACCGCAGGCGGAGGACTCTTCGGAAGCAAGCCCGCTACGAGCTTTGCTGCTCCTGCTTTCGGAGCCACCTCTACGGCTAGCACCCCATTCTCAGGCTTTGGTATGAACACCAGCACAGCAACCACGGGCGGAGGACTCTTCAACTCGGGAATGAACAAGCCAGCAACGTCGGGATTCGGTGGGTTTGGAGCCACCACTGCAGCACCCCTTAATTTCAACGCAGGCAACACGGCCGGATCTCTTTTCGGAAGTGCGCAAAAGCCAGGAGGAAGTCTTTTTGGAGGAGGAACCACTACTTTGGGTGGCACGGGAGCTGCTCCAACCGGAGGACTTTTTGGAGGCAATACGGGTTTCGGAGGAGTCGGCAGCTCTTTAGGCGGTGGATTTGGAAATGTGGGGACAAATAATTCGTTAACCGGAGGACTCATGGGCGCCCAGCCCACTATGGGTATTATGACGCCCTCGCACCAGCCCATACATCAGCAGATTCTGGCCAGAGTCACTTCACCCTATGGCGACTCTCCCATTTTCAAGGATCTGAGGCACAGCGACGAGACAGGTGCAACCAGGGCTACAAATCCGGCTGCCCAGCAGGCCGTTTTGGACATGAGCAGCAACCAGTATAAGATTGCCACCAAGAACAGTCCGGCGCAAGTGAAGGTGAAGGCCCTGGGCAGCACTCTGAATAGAAAATCCCTTTTCGATGGCCTCGAAGAATTCGATGCGACTGTAGAGGGTTTTAATCTAAAGCCCAATGCCAAGCGTTTGGTCATCAAGCCCAAAGCAAAGAACGTGGAGAGCGGAAACCCCTCTAACTCGATCGGCAGTGGTCCTAGCACACCCCAGTCTCGCCCCAAAGTGGCAACTCCGAGCAAAGAACGCGAATCTTTCAGCGGAGCCATTCCTACTGAGCCACTGCCACCAGCAGGAAACTCTCCTGGTGCGCCAAATGGTCGGGATAGCCGCGACAGTCAGGATATTAGCCGTCGGGAGTCATGGCTGCATCCAAACAACCTGGAGAAGGTGCGCCAGCATAACATTCAGACCGGAATGGACCAGGGATCGCCCCACAACAGCACCCTCAACGAGCTGGTGCCACGCAAGGCGCTGGATACATACCGACCCTCATCCACCGTTCGCCTCTCGGTATCTACCATCCCAGAAAACCCGTTCGAGGATCAGGCTAGTACCATTGCCCGACGTGAGACTTTCACCTCGGAGCAGGCCAACGAAAGTGTGCTCTCGAGCAGGTCTAATGAGGCGGAAGACACGGCCAACCGCTCCCGCCTGGCCATTGAGTCGGCCGCTGCTGAGGCGGTAGACTACGAGGCTCATCCCACAGGCATTGTGTTGCGTCGCATGGGTTATTATACAATTCCATCGTTGGACGACCTGCGATCTTATTTGGCCGAGGACGGATCCTGTGTGGTTCCAAACTTCACTGTGGGTCGAGAGGGCTACGGCAATGTTTTCTTCGGCAAAGAGATGGATGTAGCTGGTTTGAACCTGGATGAGATCGGTAAGAGACTTGATTATATCCAATGGATTCCCCTCATTTTAAACTGTATTTCTTCTCGATATTCAGTTCACTTTCGCAACAAGGAGATCATCATTTATCCCGACGACGACAATAAGCCGTCCATAGGTCATGGCCTGAACCGAGACGCGCAGGTCACTTTGGACCAGGTGTGGCCTCTGGACAAGACTAAGCACGAGGCCATCAAGGAGCCGCAACGCCTACTCGAGATGGACTGGGAGGGCAAACTGCGTCGGGTGTGTGACAAGAACGATACGCGCTTCATTGAGTACCGCCCGGAAACAGGCAGTTGGGTCTTCCGCGTCAAACACTTCTCCAAATACGGACTGGGCGAAAGTGACGAGGAGGACGAGCTGCCCACTGACCCAAAGAAAGCAAAAATGGCTGCTCTTGAAGCTCAGCAGCGGGCAACGGCTGAAAAGATGACACTTAACTCGCTTCGCCAGGCGCAGAAGATTTCAGAGGACGCCGCCCGTAACCTGGATCCCAAAGGCCTTGGTCGCTGGAGTGGCCAGCGGATTCCGGCCAATGGATGACACCGCCGAGTTCCTGTTAATGGACAAAACGCGTAAGTAGATACTGTAAACACCTGTGGCTTTAATCGTTGAATTTCGACTAATTCTGGATTCGCAGAATTTTTCCAAGCCGGAGCTAACTCGGATTTCTCCATGTTTGATGTGCCGCGCAATCGGCCATCTATCACAAGCCCCACGGCTGTCCTGGCCCAGGATATGGTGGGTAATGAGCCGCATAAAATGCAACTGATGAAGTCGTCCTTTTTTGTGGAGGACAATGCCAGCGAGGATGAGCCCATGGGTAGGTCACCCTCTCTTGATATTTTTAATCAAACTACTCTATTTAAAATTTCTACATTTATTGTAGTAAGTATATACATGCTTTGTTGTTAATGGTTTGAGCTACCACATATTTAATGTTAATTTACCAAGATATTTAATAGTTTTTGATCTTTGGCAATATTTATCAAAGTGTATACTTTTAAACATATTACGTATTTCTTAAGTTATAATGTTACTTGAATGTTAGTTAAGCAAGGAAATAAAGGCTTAAGCGAGTAACACATTTTAAAGTCTTTCAATGTTTATTTAAAAAATTAATCATTAAACATTTTAATTTTGCTCAAACCATAGATAAATCATTATTAAAAATAATACCAATTCATAAACATTTTTAAAAACATAAAACTTTAAAATAATGGGCAACTTTCTTCAGAACCGACTGGACGGCTACTTCGCCATCGTAATTTCTTCAATGTGGAACCCAATACTTGGAAAGATGGAGCCTCCGAGAGTTCTAGTCAATACGATTTTGGACACGCATCGCCTGCACTGCTAGTCTCTTCCTCTGTCTCTGAAGCCAGTCTGATGTGCGATGCAAACTACGACGGGGTAAATTTTTAAATTTTAATCACCTCAAACCTCTTTAATCAATATCACAATTTTCAGACCTCGTCGATGGCCACTGGCAGCATCGTGGCACCTGTAAAGGATAAAAAGACGGAGTCGGCTGTCGTTAAAGCTTTCAAGTTTGTGTGCAAACCGAAAGTGGCTCCGGTTAAGGTGCACGCTACCACGGTGCCCTTGCCCCGATCCATTGCTCATGAAACGCGCCATAAGTGGATCGCCGATCTCGGATTTTACAAGGGACGCAGCTTCAAGCTTAGCTTTGGCCCGCAAAACTCCTTGGTTTTACCCAACACATACAACAACATGCGCAACCTCAAAGAATGTAAGTTTATCCTCCCAACAAAAGGAGTCACTTAATAATAATTTTGGTTGGCCATAGTTACTGGACCATTCCTGCCTGCCTCTATGGTTTTTGCGCCACGTTTGGCCAGCGATATGTCGCCCAATGTAATGCAATTGGTGCACTTTAACATGGTCAAAGGAAACGAGGGCGTTTGCGAGAGTATCGTTCCCCATTTGGAGGTTCAGCTGAGCGACTGCCTCTCCGTGGAGGTGGAGGGCAGTGAGTGCCCATGGATACATCCCGACAGTGGAACAAAACTGGTTTCAAAGCACTTCTCCGAGTCGCTGAAGCAGAGGAACGCTGGCTTGAAAGAGGAGTACGCTGTGTCCGTGTGGTCGCTTCTGTTCGCACTTTGGGGCGATCACGATGAGCTAGTGGACCTGGAAAAGAACTCTCACTACATGGTCATGTGCCGGCGCAATCTTTTATCCGAGTGGCTTGAGAACACGCTGATGGGTAAGGATCTGCTCTCAAAGAAGGTAAGCAGTCACACCTATTTGGATCACATGTTGGAGTTGCTGAGCTGCCACCGTGTAAATGAGGCTTGCGAGTTGGCCATTAACTATGACGACGCCAACATGGCTCTCGTGCTAGCCCAACTGAGTTCAGGAGCTGTCTTCCGGTTGCTAATGGAAGAGCAGCTTTATGCTTGGCAGCAGAGCAAGTCGGACAAGTACATCGACTTGGAGCGCCTTAAGATGTATATGCTTGCCGCCGGAGTGCCCATGATGCAGTCTTCCCAGGGGGCCATCAATTTGCTGGAGGACAACAACTGGCTAACTGTGCTGGCCATGCAACTGTGGTACTTTACAGCCCCAACCTCTACCATCACGGATGCCCTTATTGCTTATAACAAGGCTTTCCAAGCGGAGGAGTGCTATGCAGAGCCACCGAAGCCCATCTATAAGGACGCGCCCACTGAAACTAAGAAACCCGTGTACGACCTCCGCTACCACTTGCTCCAGCTTTACTCGAAGCGAACGCACTCCCTAGAAGAGACGCTCAATCCGATAACACACACTGCCGATCCAATGGACTTCCGCCTAAGGTGAGTTTAAAGATCTGTGAAACCAAGTACGATATACAAACCGTTTTCTTAATTTTAGCTGGTTGCTATTACAAACTTTGCGAGCTCTTGGCTATCGCCACTGTTCGCCTTTGACGGAGGCGCGTCTCTCGGTTGATTTCGCTAGCCAGCTGGAGAACGAAGGACTATGGCATTGGAGCATCTTTGTGCTGCTGCACATCAAACGGCGGCCACAAAGGGAACGAGCAGTTCAGCAGATGCTGCAGCGGAACGTGACTGTATCCGCTAAGGTGCCACTGAATGTGGAAGAGCGCTTTGTCGTCGAGGATTTGGGTATTCCGATGTCATGGGTGGACTATGCGAAGGCAGTCAAGGCCGGAGTCTCAGGAAAGCGGCACCTTCAGGCAAAATATTTGTTGAAAGCTAAACATTTCGGACCGGCGCACGAGATTATATTCCAATATATTGCACCCGATGCCATCATAAACGGTAGTTTTATAACAGAAAAGAGATCCTATTTTCCTATAACATTTCGTTTCATTTTAATTACCAGGAAAAATGGATTATCTTCACAGTCTGCTTATCCAGTTCGAGGACACCGAGGGCAGCAGCATCCGAGTGCCCAACTGGGCCAATCAGGGCCAGATTTTCCTGGACTTTATCGACATTAGTGCCAAGTTCAAGCAGATCCGTAATGTGACCAACATTGCGGATATCAATGCCCGCTGGGAGAACTTGAAGCCGCAACTGAGCGAACTCTGCTCGCGCATCAGCCTGCTACCGTGTCCCACCTCCAAGCACCGGCTCTGCCAGAGCGAGATCTCGCAGAGTCTCAGCTGTCTGGTGCACGGTATGTGCATTGTCTGCCCCGAGATGGAGCCATCATCTGTGCTAAAAGTGGCGCTGGAGCGTCTTCCACTGCCGCAGGAGTTTTCCTCGAAGGAGCTGCGCATTTTATTGGAGGAACTGCTGGACAAGATCGAGAACGAGCCGCCATTTAGCGAGCAGCAGCAACAGCCCACCATGATGGAGACATAGGAGCAGAAAATACAAAAAGCTTGAAGATACAATGTCTAGTTTAGGTTCGAATTAACTTAGGTATAATCAATTGATTAGCATCTCCCTCGCACACGAAAGAAAGCCAGCTGTAGGATAGGTTCGAAAACGGATTTATGTATTAATGATTGCTATATAGTTAGAAACGTTTCGTCATAAAAGACCATAACAGAAGAATAATAGATTTTTGTTGATTTATTTTTTTTGATTCCAGTTTGATCGCTGTCGGTCGAATTTCATAAATGTAGTATTAAAATAAATAAATAAACTCTGTTTTTAACAACGATAAAAGTGCTTTAATATTTTAAAAGCCGATCGAGCAAAGCTGTGTCTATCGAAAGCTCTACTAGAAACTAACCTGATCCATCTAGGTGTAAAGCTAGATCAGTTGGCATTTGTCCGCTGATAACACCACAACGTATTTACTTGCTGGAAAAGGTGAGTGTAAGAGGCTGCCCACCTGTTAAATTTAGTGGAACCCTATTTATTGTAGGCATGGCTTCCTCTGCTACAACTGAAACCCCTGCTCCCGCTTCCTGGTGTGGACGCAATGCCAAGCCCCGCACATTTGAGACTCACTCACCAGTAGTCTGCTACGATAAACCAGAGGCATCAATTGTTTGTAAGGAAGAATACGATGTAAGTTGACCTGATATACACACAGGTGTGGCTCGCCAATGTATCTGTTTTTTTTTCAAAAATAGTTTGGGTGATACGTAATCTTTATAGAATTACAAGCATATTTTCTTTGGTCTATGGGTTTAAAAATAATTTTGACCATCTCATAACTATAAATCATGATAACCTCAAGTTTTAAGCTTAAATTCTAAATAGATAACTTTCTACCCCTGGAATAAGATATCACAGTGTATTAATAGTTTTGGGAGATTTCAGGATAAGCGCTTCCAGGCCCTGACTGGCGATTTGGTGGAGACTTTGGTGGTGCCCAAGCGGGAGGCTCGTACCTGGACTATGCAGGCGGGCGACCTGTGCCGAGTGACCGTCCACGAGGGCTCCCAGGTGGGCGACATGAACTTCTGGAACCTGGAGAATACCGCCGAGCGCTTTTATTCGGGAAAGACGAGGCAGTTGCACTCGTCGCACTTGAGCGTCTACGATCGTCTGTGGAGCTGCCTGCCCCACTTGCGTCCCATGGCCACCTTCGTGTTCGACTCCTTGGCCGCCTACGGGATCGATGAGGACGGAGGTGCTCTACACGATGTGATCGGAACTCGGTGCGACGACTACACCTACAAGCTGATCACGGGCAAGGATCGGGTTGGTAGCTGCCACAGCTCCCTGGTCAAGGCGGTGGTGGAGGAGCGCGGTCTGACGGAGCAGGACGTGCACGACGTGTGGAACATCTTCATGTGCACCGGCTTCACCCGGGACACGCATCAGTATTTCTGCAAGCCAAGTCCCGCGCGCAAGGGGGATTTCATTGAGTTCGTGGCCGACATGAATCTGCTAGTGGCCCTCAGCGCCTGTCCGCAGGGAGATGTCTCCATCCAGGTGGGCGCCGAGGTGCCAGACGACAAGTGCCACCCCCTCAAGGTCGAGGTGTTCCGCCAAAAGTAACCAGATTCATTAGTATTCCGTGTGGAAAACCTGATTCTTTACAGCGTGCCATTTATGTTAACAGTGCATTAGAGATGAGTTGTCCAGATCAGCTGTCATTTAGGTGACGAATATTCATTACTGGTCTTACTCATATGTATGTACATATAAATATATTATTATAAACTTATTTTTTGCACAAGCTCACTAGTTTTTTATTTTCAAGATAACAAATTTTTAAAATCGGTTTTAAAAATAAAACTACTAGCTGTTTCCAAAGTGTTCGTATTGCATAAATAATTCACACGACTAATTTACAATTATGCAAACCAGGAATATTTACTTTTCATAATATTATTGACATTGATTAATATTAATACTTTTAAGACATTTTATTACAAATTATTTTAAACTTTACAGAAATTCGTATATTCTTTTTTCGCCCACGAAAAAATTGTATCTGGGGATAATACTTTTTAAAAAAACTTATTTATTTTATAATTCAATATTCAAGTTGGAAAACTACCACACATTTAGAGGAATTCGGAACGCAACTGAATACCGGTTTGTAGGGTGACCAGCTATCAAAATGCTATTTCCATTCTTATGTTTATCTTTTGCTTGGCTTTTTGGCAAATGCTAAACCAACATATTTTTGATAGCAACGAACGAATAAAATGAGTGAGATTAGGGGCGAGGACAACCTGGAGAGGCTGCGCAACTACATCCTGCGTCCGGAACTGTCGCTCCACAACCCAATGCCGGATGTTTTGCCGCGTCAATTTGATCCTATGCGCCTGTTGCATGTACCTCGCTGTCCCGGGAGCACCAAACTGACTCCACGCCGGGATCAGAGCGGCCAGATACTGGAGTTTATCGAGGTGGACCTGGAAGATGTGGGCGCCAATGCCAACAACTCGATGTCCATGCAACGGGAGCCAGGCTTGCTGGAGGAGGCGACGCGTGGCTCCCACTCGAACTTTCCCTTCTGGCCGGGCGGATTCGACGATCAACGGCAGCAGATTGCCGACCTGGATGTGGACAACTTCCAATTCGGAGACAAACTGCTGACGGTGCCTCCAGGCTTTACATCAGGTCATGACTTCTCAGAGACGCAGCCTGTTTCTCTGCCGCCTGTGGTTTCCGATCCAAGTAACGTGGATTTACTAGAAAACCTCGAGCAGGACCTGGATGTTCAGGAGTGGATGAAGCTCACCCGCACTGAGGAAACAAGCTCCTCTGGAGTCACTCAAAATTCCGGCCAGCGGAATGTCCAATTTCCCTCAGAAGAGTTTCAGGACGTGGACGATCAGATCATGAAGGCAGATCTGAAACCAGTGCTCAACATTTCCACTACCACGAAAAGCTTCAAGAGCGACTGGGCCGAGATGGTGGACATCAGCCATCCGATCAACGACTTTAAGGAGCAAATACCCTGCCCTGCCATGGAATTCCCTTTCGAGCTGGACGTCTTTCAGAAGCAGGCCATTCTCAAGCTGGAGCAGCGTCAGTACGTCTTTGTGGCAGCCCACACCTCCGCCGGAAAGACTGTGGTAGCGGAATATGCCATCGCTCTGTCCAAGCGGGATCTCACCCGCACCATATACACGTCACCGATCAAGGCGCTGTCCAATCAGAAGTACCGCGACTTTCGCAAGACGTTCAAGGACGTAGGTCTGATAACAGGAGATCTGCAGATAGAACCCACCGCATCCTGTCTGATTATGACCACCGAGATCCTGCGCTCCATGCTGTATTGTGGCAGTGAAGTCACCCGAGACCTGGAGTGGGTGATCTTCGATGAGGTACACTACATTAACAACCCTGAGAGAGGTCACGTCTGGGAGGAGGTGATCATTCTCCTGCCAGACCATGTCAATATTATAATGTTGAGTGCAACTGTGCCGAATACCATGGAATTGGCGGATTGGGTTGGGAGCACCAAGAAGAGGAAGGTATATGTGATCAGTACTCTGAAAAGACCAGTGCCATTGACGCACTTCCTCTACACTGGTGCCGGCGGTAAGAGCCGTGATGACATCTTTCTGCTGGTGGACGCCCAGGGAAAATATCTGCAAGGTAACTACGAGAAGGCTGTCGAGCGCAAGAAGGAGATGCAGGGCAAGGCCAAGGGTGGCGGAGGCTGTCCCAAGAACTACGTGAATGCCAAGCAGGAGCAGTACACTTGGATCGGACTAATTGACTTTCTGCGGCGCAACAACAAGATGCCCGTGGTGGCCTTTACTCTGTCCCGGAATCGATGTGACTCCAATGTGGCCGCTCTGCAGTCGGTGGATCTCAACACGGAAAAGGAGAAGGGTGCAGTGCAGAAGTTCTTCCTGCAGTGCCTAGCAAAACTGAAGCCTCCAGATCGTACTATTCCACAGGTGCTCGTGCTCAAGGACGCTTTGGAGCGGGGCATCGGGGTGCATCATAGCGGCATACTACCCATTCTCAAGGAGATCGTTGAGATGCTCTTCCAAAATGGACTGGTGAAGCTGCTCTTTGCCACCGAGACGTTTGCCATGGGCGTTAACATGCCCGCTCGCACGGTGGTCTTTGATTCCTGCAAAAAGTTTGACGGTCTTGAGATGCGAAATTTAAAGCCGGGAGAGTACATTCAAATGGCCGGAAGGGCCGGCAGACGTGGACATGACGAGACGGGAACGGTGATCCTGCTGTGCAAGAGTAATGTGCCGCCGTCGATGGAGTTGCGCCCGATGATCCTCGGTCTACCCGAGAAGCTGCAGTCCCAGTTCATCCTGCGCTATGCCGTGATCCTCACTTGCCTGCGCATCGAGAGCATCAAAGTGGAAGATATCATGCAGTTTAGCTTTAAGGAGTTTAACCAGAAGCTGCAGCTACCCACGCAGCAGAAGCAGCTGCGCCTGGCCGAGGACAAGTTTGCCATGCTCCCAACTCTCGGCGAGCACCTGCAGCCGCTCGTAAACTTTTACGACAAGGCCGTGGAGTACTGGAAGGAGAAGCACCGTATCATGGTGGGTCCACATTTGAGCACAACAACATTACTTGCTCTTATCTGTTTTTTTTCTTTCAGAAATTCATTGTAACCCAGGCCAAGATCCAGAAGGAACTGAAGGTAGGCCGCGTCATTGTCATCACCCAGGGCAAGCATTACAATAAGCTGGCTGTTCTACTCAACACCAAATCCGTCCCAGGCAAGGATACCGTCTATAAGGTGCTTGTGCTGGACCACCAGTTTAAGACAAAGGATAGCGACAGTCTCCAGCGGGGCGAGCTCTACTACAAAATACTCTCTTTGACGCCCAAGAATAAAATCTTTCAGCCAGAGGGCATTGGAGGGCACACTGTGCTGGACATAAAGGCCATGGACATTATTAGCATCACCAAGAACTCATTTAAAGTCGATGCAGATGTGATTATCCGTAACTGGGAGCAGCGTCAGCTGGAGCGCTTCAAAGACACGCCGCCCGGTGGAACCGTGGTCAAAGCTGTGACCGAGCTGCACCAGCTTAATGAGAGTTTTAATGCAAACCCAGAAAACATCAAGTACGTAAACCTATCCAAGGAGATAAACGTGAACGCAGACAGCGAGGTGGCCATGCTTAACTATGTGGATCACCTGTGCCGCCAGGTGGGCGACTTCCTGCCGCATACCAACATTGCCGGCTTCGAGCAGGAGTTCGCCAAGGTCTACGAGCGGCGCATGCTGGAGATCCACATCGAGGAGCTGCGCTTTAAGAACTCCGCCAAGAACCTAACCCTCTATCCGGACTACTGCAACAAGTTGCAGGTTCTTCGGGCCCTCAAATACATAGATGAACTGGACGAGGTCACACTTAAGGGCAAGGTGGCCTGTGAGATGGGTCAGAACGAGCTGCTGATCACGGAGCTCATTCTATGCAACATGTTTAATGACCTCGAGCCGGCTGAGATTGCCGCTCTGCTTTCTGGCCTAGTTTTTCAGGCAAAGATCCAGGGTGAACCGGTCATTCCAGAGCCACTAAAGAAGTGCGTGGCGGCCTTTGAGCAAATCAACGATACTATTCTGGCCGAGGAGCAGCGCTTCCAGGCTGCAATCGAGGCCGAAAATCGTCTAAATTTCGGCCTGCTCGAGGTGGTCTATGAGTGGGCCAAGAACAAGGTAAGAATTTCTTTATTTTATCGACATTACCAAAATGTGTGGCCCTCAACTGTCTACTCATCCTAATCCACAGCCATTTGCCGAGATTATGAAGCTGACTGAAGTGCAAGAGGGCATCATTGTGCGCTGCATTCAGCAGCTGGACGAAACCCTGCGCGATGTAAAAACGGCCGCCATACGAATCGGCAATCCTGGACTGCAGTCCAAGATGGAGGAGGCGTCGGCGGCAATCAAGCGTGACATTGTGTTCACCGCATCCCTGTACACGGAACTGTAGTCTGAGAAGCTGACCGAGCCATCGCCATCGTGAGAGAAAAGACAAGAAGGAAATGTGATTTCTTACATCTATACATTATGCACGTGTCAATTACAATTCCAAAGGATACTTATAAAAAATGTAAAAATATTTATGTGCAACGCGACGCGTGGAGGCGGAGATGGTCTGGCGATAGTGGAGGAGCGACGCCGCGCTGGGAAGCAGTATTATCGCGATTCTGGCTTAAATTTGGGCGGCACCATCATGCCGGTCATATGCTTTTGTTTCTTGGCTTTCTTGGACTTGCCGGCCCCCGACTGAAAGTCATGCCAGCTATTAACGCGGCTCTGGCGCGACTCCTCGAAGTTCTGCTGCCACTCTCGGTCCGCCTTGACTCGCTCCTCCTCCTCGATCTCCGTTTCGCGCTTTCGCTTGCGCTCCTCCTGGTCGCGCTGATCGAGCTTTTGCCGCCGGCGCTCCATGTCTGCGAACAGCTTCATGACCATCACGTAGATGGCGTGCTTGTACTTGGTGGGATCGTCTTCGGGTATTGGCTCAGTTGGCCGTCCCTCTTTTTTAAGCTTTTTTCGCTTTTCTGCAATCTAGAAAAAAAACAAAAATTGTATATTGTATGCTTTTTTATAAGAAAAAACTCAAAAACTAGGTTTTTATTTAATAATCTAAGCATAGTTCGATTTCTATTTTTAAACCTTTGTAGAGGGAGACATATCCGACCGAAGAAGCAAATATGTTCTAGAGCACAATCTGTCAATTTCTACTGTTTCAAAATACTTGTATGCCTATATCTTGTGTCTTGTGAAGATAATTTCGGACAATTTAAGATTAATGAAATTATTAATTTTCTTAAAAGATTTTGTGCTTAAGTATTTTTTTTATAAAATATCATGAAAAAGACGAATTTAAACATACTTATTTTTTAATTTTTTGACCGAAATGGAAGAAAATTCTAGTAACCTCCCACAGAGAGTTACATATCTCCACAATACTACTATATGGAGTTTCTTAACGAGGATGTTTTCCACACCGGCGGACTATAGGACTTAGACTCACCATTTGATCCGTTCGCCCCTTCGCCTCCTCGTACACCTCCAGACACCTCTTGCGTGTGAGTTCGTTCTCCAGGATTTTCCAGGAACGCGACACAATATCGAATGCCATTTGAGCGCGCTCCTGGTTGTCGGGGTTTTTATCTGGATGGACGAGAATCGACAAGGTGCGGTAGCGCTTTTTTATGTCCGCCACCTCGACCTCGGGCTCGATTTGGAGCACCTCAAACGGATTGAGATTGAAGTACGTTGAACCTGGACGAAGTAAACGATCAATTTGTTGAGAAGGAGTTAAAACTGAATCACGTTTTTCAATTTCTTTCACCTGCAATATAGGCACAAAATCGTTTACTCAAGAGTAAATAATAATAATAGTTTAGTTTAGTTAGAGCGGTTCCAAATGGGAGGAGCCAGACTCGGACCCAGTCTAAAACTAAGCCTGCGGTACCGCCCGCCACACTTACTTCTGAATAAAAGTCCTCGAATGTCTCATGGGAAGTTCCTGGCTGGTCTCTAGTCGATGAGGAGGACATGCTGCGACAATAGCAACGCTTTTGCGTTTTCTTTTCCCTACCAACAATTTTTGATAAAAATGCAAGGTCTGTACCAGTGCAGTGTTGGAAAGTGCCGTTCTTGGGTCAAAAGTTTGACCGTGGCAGATTTGTCCTGAAATACCACTACGCTAGTGGTACGCTTTGCTAAATCCGTTATCACAAAAGTAAATATTAATGTATTAATGTTCTTCGAGTGTTTGAAATCACTACTGTGATTATATCAAAAGTGTAAGATAATGTAAGATTTTACTAAAAATACGTTTGCTGGCTTACACTTGTAGCTTGTTAATAATAATAATACAATATACAAAATATTTATAATCTTATTTTTTAAGATTATATACTTAATCTTATGTGTAGCCGTTATAAAGAAAGAATTCGTTTAATTTTGTTAGCCTTGTGAATTTTCACGAATCCCCCTATCTTTCAACTTCTGGTGTTGTAAAATGTCACTGCAGTAAGCACCGGCACATGTTATTCTTATCAAAGATTCTACTAATTAAAACATTTAAGCAACAAAATAAATGCTCCCCCAACTACAGCGTTTGGGATTGCTTATAAGTCGCCGGATTCTGGAAACTCAGTGCTCTGCCCTTCGCAATTCAACAGGAAGGATGAGCAGCAATCAGAGTGTTTGTGGCTTAGACACGGATATCGTGTGGATGGATCTGGAGATGAGCGGGTTAGACATAGAAAAAGACAAAATCCTGGAGGTGGCCTGCATCATCACGGACAAGGACTTGAACCTAAAGTCCGAGGGTCCCTGCTTTGCTATTAACCATCCTCAAGAGGTGTACGACAACATGAACGAGTGGTGCATGAAGCACCACTACGAATCTGGGCTGGTAGATCGCTGCAAAAGCTCGGATGTGAAGCCCGAACAGGCCTCCGATCTGGTGCTGACCTATCTCGAGAGGAACATCCCCAAGCGCGTTTGCCCCCTCGCCGGCAACTCTGTCTACATGGATCGACTATTCATTAGGAGATTTATGCCATCGGTGGATGAGTATTTGCATTACCGCATCGTGGATGTGTCCACCATAAAGGAGTTGGCCAAGCGGTGGCGTCCCGACGTGGAGAAGGCTGCTCCCAAGAAGATATTCGCCCATCGCAGCCTAGATGACATTCTCGAGAGCGTCAGCGAGCTCAAGTATTACAAAGCCAACTTTTTCAAGTAAATTATCGCAAGAACTTAAGACTTACGTAAGAATTGCAATCTCCTTTTGGTTACTTAGACCAATCCCAGTGTAGTAAATTATTGCAGTTTTATTCTGTTTTTCTTAGTAAATTCAGATGTATATAAAATCATAACTAAAATACCACAGAAGTGCTATATTGATTGCTGGGTACTTCAGAAAATTGTTTAAATAAAAAACTCGAAAAGTATCTTTATGACCACCGGCTTTTATCTAATCATTATGAACATGCAGTTCGCTTTGCTTGACCACTTTTTATAAAAGCTGCTCACTATACAGTTGGCAAAATGAGCACGGATATAGTTTGGATAGATATGGACAACTCTGGCTCTGACCCTGAAACGGATTTTATACTAAACTTTGCCTGTTTCAACAAGGACAAGGATGCCAATATTAAGTCCTTGGGACCCTATTTCGCAATCAACCTTTCGGAAGAGAAATACCCTAAATCGAGAAATTATCAAATGGTGGTTGCTCACGAACTCGGAGTGTTGAACCGCTGCAGGAACTCGAGTGTCAAGCCTGAGCAGGCCGAGGATCTGATGCTAAACTATCTCAAAAACAATGTTTCACGGAAGGCCTGTCCTATAGCCGGCCCATTCATTCATGTTGACAGAGTCTTTATCAAAAAGCACATGCCCTCTGTGGATGACTATCTGAACCATGACATTGTGCATCTGATAGAGCGTTATTATGCACTTCCGAGGACGGTGACCGTACACCGCTGCCGTGACTCCCTTCTGTACCATATTAATGAGTACAATTTATACACTCTGGCATTAAAAAAAGAACTTTCCCAACTTCACTTGCCATGATTCTGTTCTTCAATGAAAAAGGTTTGTCAGATTTGATATTGGGCTTATATTACTGGCAAATGCATTTTGTAAAAAAAATATATCGTTTAGTGAATTGTGCGTATATGTACGGAGAAACAGAACTCTATCATAAGAAATAAGAATACGATAGCAATAAAAAATTCAATGCTAGTAGACGCCGTTGATGTTATTGTGGGTGGCTGAGTAATGATTCTGCTCCTGCCGTCTCCGCGAGGAACTGTGATTGGAATTGGCGCTGTCGCTGCCCGTCACCTTCTCGGCTTCCATGCGTCCGGATAAGAAGCTTGCCACACGTTCCTACCGTATATATTTTGTATGATCTTCCAGTTTAATTGAATCGGTTATAATATCCTTACCAGGTAGGTGTTAGTCAGGCCCTGCAGACTCCCGTAGAACGCCAGCATGCGCTTGAATAGAGATTCAGCTTCCTCCTTAGACAGAGTCTTCACCTTGTCCAGCCGGGATATTGTGATTATGCGGTTGTTGATGTATATGATTTGGTGGGCCACCTCTGTGGTCGTGTGCGCCAGGTTTCTGTCAGGATAAGGTACGGCTTAGTTTGAAAAGTTATGGATTTGTTTTCTTCTAAACTAACCTGGGTATATTGGCTGCCACATGAGCGCTAAAATTCACCAGATGCACCACTCGCCTGACCGATTCGCGGGTCAGGAGCACTATCAACTGCTCCAAAGTGGCGGGCCTTGCCTGATTCTCGGGCTCATCCGCACTGAGATAAATCCACAGTTCTTTGGCCTTCTGAACGGCCTGCTTGGGATCGGTGGCAATCTGTAGAAAAAATTTGAATTTTGATACCATAGAATATATTAGGGCTTAATCACATATTAATATTTAAGAAGCAGGATACAAATTATTTATCAAAATATCTAATATAACATTCATACAATTATATATATTTTTCTGGTGTTTCTTTGTTTTTTTGGGATAATATTAGGAAATTGAATTTTTTTAAGTATTTGATTTCTTTCCATTGTTTTTAAACAAGTTTTTTTATGATGCCTTGCGAAAACCGAGCCGTAACTTCAATTTTTAAGCCTATATAAATTAATATGGTTATTATCATTAGAAATCACCTGCATCGCGGATATAAAAAAATAAATTATTTTCGGGATTCTTTAGATTTAAAGATCAAGCGCGAATTCTTTAGTTCAAGATTGTAAGCCCTGACAAGCCTAAAGCATATATGTAGGTATTTTTAAACCCATATACGTATTTTTCTAAATGACTAGTTCTTATCAATTGCAATTTATACTGACCAGCTCTGCCGCATAGATGAGCACATGGATGGCCTCTTTGCTCTGTTTCTTCAGGGCCCGCGCCTCTGCAATGGTTCTTTGGGTGAGGCGGCGCTTCAACTTGCGGGAGAAGCGTTGACCGTGATGGATCGCCTTGAGGGCGCCCCGTTCGTCCGGTACCGCCTCGTTATCATCCTCCTGCGGGGCTGCAAAGCGGATATTCGAAATTTGTGAGTTCGCCCATCTCCATGCGAATTTTATTTTTGTGTATTTGTGTAACCGCGGGAGCGTATTTCGGCGGATCCCGACCAAGGCTTATCACGACTTTCTCTAGCTGTGGATTCGAATGAATTCGCAGTTCCCAAGTGATAACCTCCCCGACGACGTCGCCATTTAAAAATAAACTATGAGTGCACTTAGGGTCGATTTGCCTGCAGCGATTTTCAAAATGATTTAGCTTTTGTTCGATTTCATTTAAAAAAATATATCTTTCTCATTGAGTATTGACTTATCATTGTACAAAAAATCGAATTTATTGTTTTTTAAAAGTTTTTTAGGCGTAAGGTAAAAACTTTCGTTTAGTCTACTTAAAAAAATAAAAAATTTCTTAATATTTTAATAATATTTACTCATACTAACTTTTTTGGCCAAACATTCGTGTCAAGTGCAGTCGAATTGACGAAGTATGACCATCCAGGGTCAAAAGCAATTTTTTAACTACAATAATTTTGAATAATACAGAATTAAAAAAATAAGAATAGAAGATAGAATATATTTTTGAGATTGCAATATTTCAAAAGAAGAGCTACAAAATAATATTCTCTATTCATAGCTAAAGTATTTTTGTTGAGAAATGTGGACCCACAATTTAGAAAATCGAAATTTGTTTTCTAAAATTTGGACCCACCCTATTCCCCTATTTCTTATTAAGGTAACACAAGGACTCACCATCTGTTTGATCCTGATCCGTGCTGATGGGCACCAGATACTTATCTACAAACTTGTCGCCGGCTGTGAAGGCGCCATCTATACGCTCGGCGGCATAGGTGGTCAGTGGGCTCTCCAGCACCGCGTTCCCAATCTGCTTGACGGAGTCGGCGCGCTTCAGAACCGGACGCACCAGATGATCCGACATGTACTCCTTGGTGTTCCAGTACATCTTTAAGCAGAGAATGATGCCCTTTTGTCAGCGAATGGGGGACAGTGGCCGGGGACGTTTACTTACCATTTCGGGCGGCAGGTAGACTAGTGGGATGCGCTGCTCCAGGATGTCCAGGCTTTTGCACATCACGTTATCCAGGCGTCGAATGGAGGGCTCAAAAAGCTTCACCGCCGGCTGGACGGTGTCGTAGGCCGCGGAGATGGTGGCTTCGGCGGTCTCAAAGTACCAGGAGAAAAGCCTATTGTTGTTCTTGACCTTGTCGTAGATGTTCTCTACTCGCTTCACGCTGGATTCCACCAGGGGAATGGAGCCGAGGCGATCGATGGCCTCCAGATGGAGTCCACTGCCGCTGGTTGCAGTTGCTAAGTGGTATTGAAGGGATCGAAAAGTTAGAGGAATAACCTTCCCAGGCAGCGCGTGTCACTAACCCATTTGTGTGGATTTACTGGAGAATCGGAATCGGATCGCTGTGAACTGTTGCTGGCACCGGCTGAATTGATACTGGCAGGCCTCCGATCGAGCTGCTCCCATATAGACTTGGTCCCGAATCGGGCAGTCTGATCATGCTCGGAACTCGGAGCTGACCCCGGCTGATAAGGCGCGGATGGAGGCACAAGCACTAATACCATGCACCTAGATATGGGGCTCCAAAGTTCAAAACGGACTATATAAGCAGCTTAGGAACTCCGTGCATGTGAATCACATTCCAATTGTATCTGGCCAGAGATCATAATCGCACCACCAATCACCCGATTAGCTGCGCCACTTGTGAAAATCGTTGTGCCATTTAGGAACAGGTGACGAGAAGGTCCAAACTGCAGTCGGGTGAATTATTGCGGGGGCGTTCGTGTAAAGGTCGATGTGCTCGTTTCTGTCGTCCCAGACGGCGTTAACCCTCTAATACCAAGGAGTGCCCAATCAATTTTTAAAGTTATAGTAAAACCTCCAGTGATTGAAAATTATCAAGCCACAAAACTTTCGAACTTCTATAATAAAACGTTTGAGCTTGATTTTAATTAAATACTATAATTGAAAACTAATGCTTTCATATTATACATTGTAATAGTTCCGATTAGATTAAATTACAATTTTTCACTATACAACCAATAAACACAAATTACATCACATTTCTTAAATTCTTAAACTTCTAAGAAATTGAAATATAAGTCGATTACATCAACTTGCATAATTATTTATAAAATCATGTCGGAGGATTAATGTTTTACAGCTCTTTGTTGTCTGGTTTTCTATCGTAAAGATGCTAGAGCATGACTAAAATACTAATAATGAAGGCAAAACAAATTTTTGTTGGTTGAATGAACTTTTGCAGTTATTTTTCTTGTAAAATTAAGATTGCACCAAAATATACTGAATAAAGGCTTATCAATACATATAAAAATACGTACAAGTTATTGTTATTAACACTAATTTTTCGGTAAATTTAACCATCAATGATCGGCTAGAATATTTAAACTGTAAAAATTGGTTGATTTTACCAAGAAATTTGTTCCTGTGTAGGAAAGGCACGACTGTGTTATTGTTTGTCTTGAGTGTTTTTTAATGGACATTACCTCTGAAAAGGAAATTATCGTACATAAATAAACAGCCAGGAGCAGAAAATCTTTAGATTTATAATTTGGTAAAGTTTTTAATAAGTTGTCTTTTATAAATAGTTTTCCTAATTATTTATAGTTTTAAATTCAAAAAATAACTGTTTGTAGATAATAAATCGATTAATACAAATCCGAGATGGGTATCAGTATTGCAAGTTGGTACTTTACTAGTGTTGTCAGTGTTGGACAAGTCGGCTTGGCTATTGGTAACTTGTGTTTGTTGCGTCTTTTGTAATTGTTTAAGTGTAAAACCGCTTTTAATTACTTTAATAAAGTAGTGAAACACTAAAAACTATGTTTAGCTGTTAGGTCCAAAGATACCAAACTCACAATGCATTATTACTTGGGCGCAATCTGCCTGGCGGGCTTCCTGGGCTCAGGTCAGTAATTTGATTTACAAGCCACACCCAAGGCTCCAAGTGAATCATGGGAATTGACCACCCGAAATTCACGTTTATTTATTTTCAGCTCTCGGCCAGTACAATCAAATACAGCGGGACAACTGCATCATACCGAAGATCTTGCAGGGATCGTGGTTCTCCTGGGAAACGGGCCTGCCCACGTTGACGGTGATCGACGCCACCTCGATGTCGAGCAGGGGGCAATGCATCAACTACTCGCGCCATAAGGGCGACGAGTACTCATTTGTCTTCAAGGAGCGCTCCAAAAACTGCTACCACTGCGTCCGCACCATCATCCGCACCCTGAACGTGTTCGAGAAGTTTGAGGGCCCGTGCCTGGGCATACCCGATGGCCAAGAGCCCACCGTTGAGTATGTGTGTCGCGGGATCAAGGACGACCAGCAGCTAATCACGCTCTTCAATGAGAACTTCGTGCCCATCAACTGCCGCTCCTCCCTGGAGGGGGTCTGGCACTTCACCTACCAGGTGAGTTCGGCAACGTAAAGCCTAATAATTTAGCTGGGACTGGGACTAGGCCAGACCATGTTTTCGAATCACTTGTGTGTTTTTATTGCCTTAGTACTGTAGATCCGTAGATTGGGCTTAACTCTTGGTGGTTCCTTTAAAATTTTTTGAATAAAACATGTATCCTAAGTTAGGGCACGGAGTATGTCCAAACCAATTTTGGAGAAGGCTGACGTTCTGGTCAAGCAAAGAGAAGTTAAACATACCAAATGATGAATCCTGTGTTATTTGTGTTAACTAATTAAATTTAAACTAGAAAATATCTCCTTGGTATTAGCTACCAGCTTGGAAATTAGTTGCAAAACAATTGACTTAGTCCCGAAATTTGTATTTTTGTAGAACCGTTTCCGCTTCACTGGTGTGTGCGACAAGCCGGATGCTCGCATTCAGTCCTGCCAAACAGCGGGCACCCAGTTCCTCATCCAGAACCAAAAGTTCAACGTTACATACCAGCAGTGCGAGGGCATGGAGGGTACATTCACCGGTACTGTGGAGTTTAGCTGTCTGGGGGATTGGTTTGTGGGCAAGAACCATTACTTTGCGGTTGCCAATACAAAGGAGTCGCGTAAGGACGAGAAGTACCGATGCTTCCTAAAGAATCGTGACGACGATCTGTACGTGGGTGTTTCCATTACGGCCGAGTGCAACACCCTGAAAACGCCAGAAACCTCGCCCGAGCGTCTCAAGCTTACGCCCGTAAAGGCAGAGTTCGTGGAACCCGGGTGCACCCTGCCCCAAAACTTCAGCGGCGAATGGGTGAACACGGCAAACATCGACGCCGATGTCTCGATCAGTGAGACGCACATCAACGAGACCTACTACCCGGACAAGGCCCGCTACCGTAAGACAATCTATGTGTGCCGCGAGCGTCGTGGCAATCGTGTTATGATGGCTCGCCTGACCGTCGATGGTTGCCAAAAGGATTACGTGTGCTTTGATTTTATGCCCCGGCACCACAACATTATTCGCTACCGCAAGGGTTTGGCCGTGATCAAGGACGATTTCAGCACGGTCTGCTCGTGGGTTCAGTTTCCCAATTCTGAGGCCTGGAAATATGACCTCTTTTTGGCCCGGAATCCAGTTCCTGTTCGGTGTCCCGTTGCGGGTAAATTTAACTTTACTCAAAGAGGAGAACATCCCTTCAGAACGAGGTTTGTAATGCCCTTTATTTGCAATAAAAGCTAATATTTTACTTTACCATATCTCTTTCAGGATTCTTGGTGGTGTCACTCTAAGTCCCCGTCCTGATATTCATTGCAAACAGAACATCTCGGATTTGTCGGTGTGCGATACTGATCAAAAGGAACTGGCGGTGGATGAAAACTATTGCCTGTCCGTGGACCACTTGGGTCGACCTGTTGATATCTACAGTGATCCGGATTATCGCATGAAGTGCATTGGCTTCTGGAAGGAGAATCTAAAGTCCTACCTAATTACCTATGATGATTTGGATCCACTGTCTAAGTACCGCTGTTGGGTCTACCAACGTGCCGATCTCAACCGCGTCCTCATGTCGCAGGCTGTGGGAGCCTTCTGCAAACTGGAGCAGGACGTGACATCGTGGAATCACTCAGAGGGCGCTGCGGTGGCTATCGATGCCGTGGAGTACGAGCGAGAACGCGACGACTGTCCAATGTTCTTCGATGATGGATTGAACCCGTGGAAGCCATCGGACGCCTTTAACATGGTCTTCGATTGGGACTTTTACCGAGCAGGAGCAGCGACGCTTGATTTACAACTGACTGGAGCTATTATCACGACTTGCGCCCTGGTCATTAGTTTAGTGGGTTAATAAGATCAAAGTATTTTTTAATTATTCCGTCCAATTCCATCCAACGAAATTTACAAATTTAAAGAAATATATAGTGACTTAGAATTAATTGCGTGCCTTATATTGTGAACTTTCGAATGTCTCGAGCAAATTTTTAAATTAATAAAATAATTAAATCAGAATTATAAGTGACATATATACACTTATTTTGAACAATCAAATTTTAAAACATCTAAAAGTAAATTGTAATTTATTTGGAATACAATAGATAAAATACTTCTTTTTTATGAAGTTTTGAACTCAATTAAAAACGTTTTTTGACTTCCATGCGGTGCTATTATTTCAGGCGTTACTGTATATCGATAACATTGATAAATCGAAGACAGCAGGCAGCTATAAGTCCAGTGCTGTATAACTTCATAGTCAAATCGGCCAAAAAGTTTCACGGAGCAATATAATTTTTATTTTGAGCTGAAAATTCTCAATTTTTACACATCCCAAAATGTCCCTCTCGATGGTCCTGCGTGGCGCTGTCCGTTGTAATGGTAAGGACCTCCGGGCTGGTCAATTACCCTATTATAAGTCGTAAAACAGCAATTATTATATAACCAAACCGTTTGTTGGTATCCGCTTTTAGCCGCAAATCTCGTCAAGTCGGCCCGTATCACGCCCCTGAAGAGCTACGCCACTTTGGTGGCTAATGCTCACAGCCGGACACTGGTCCAGCCCCTGGCTTTGGCCAAGATTGCTGCGGTATGTGTTTGGAAATGGTAATCCAGAGGGGCACACAGCTAATGCCAATCCCCACCTGCTTTTGCAGCCCGTTGTACGCCGTGAGATCTCGGTGAGTGCGCCGCGCATGGCATCCGCCGAATCGAGTCACACCCTGCTGTGGACCGTCGAGCGCATTGTGTCCGCCGGCCTACTGGCTGTCATCCCAGCTGCTTTCATCGCCCCATCCCAGGTATTGGACGCCCTCCTGGCCATCTCCGTCGTCATCCACACCCACTGGTAAGTACCCCGCCATCTATATCTTTTTTTTTTTCATTATCTAGAAATTGAACAAATTGTTTCCTAGGTTTAAGACTTTTCTTACTTAAAATTGTATACTCTTATATCCACGAAACAATATAAATATTATTTTTATGTTATAAGAGAAAGGTATTTTTGCGGCTAGCACGAACTGAATTATAAAGAGTATGCAAACATATGTTGTGCCTTGATGTAAAGCAAAGAAAATGTGTATTGTTAAATATCAAAAATTAAAACTTTTTATAAATTTAAAGAATGGAATTTTTAATATAAAAATATAAGTAATAATTAAAAAATAAAATAAAAGGAGTATCCCTTTTTAAAAAAACATTTTCTATTCCTATCTATAATAAAAAAAAGTATTACTAATTTTCTTGTTTTTAAACTTACAGGGGCGTTGAAGCCATGGTGGTGGACTACATGCGGCCCTCCGTCGTGGGCAACGTCCTGCCCAAAGTGGCCCACATTGCACTGATCATCCTATCAGTGGCCACGCTGGGTGGTCTCTTCTACTTTATCCAGAACGACGTGGGTCTGGCCAATGGCATCAAACGCTTCTGGGCCATCAAGGGCAAGGATGCCGAGAAGAAGGCTTAAAAGTCGAGAGCAACCAGTTGACGAACCACGAAACACAAGTTATTTATTCATAGTTTCGCGATAAGCAGTAAATAAACAATTGTAAAAAGTAACAAATGCACAGTGTTCGTTTGTAGAAAATTGTATATTCAACAAGAAAATCAGCACTTAAATAGTTCGGTAACAGGCACCACCTTTGTTACGTATGGTAATCTACTGTACGCAATAAATTTTGGCTATTGTCCGGTTTTGGTCATGACTTGGCCTGCACATTGTTTGTGTAGAATAACCGGAGGGCATCCCATTGTTTGGTGTGCAGCAGAATGTGTGGCCGACACTGACGCATGTGGTCCACCGCCTGGTCCGGATTCCAGCCGTTCTTCTGTAAAGTAAACAAGGCATGAGCTCTTGAAAGTCTTTTTCAAGGTATAGATAAACCCACCATCATTAAGTAGCAGCCCACCAAGGTGGCACTGCGCGTCCTGCCCGCTTTGCAGTGTACATAAACGGAGCCTACGTTCTCTGGTAATCGAGAGGAACTCAGACCGCCAATCCTCTGCTGAAGGGGCAGGAACTTGTTCATGAACTCCACGCCGCGAAATAGCTTCTCCTGGTTGGGCGACTCAAAGATGTCAGTGGTGGCCAACTGCAGGAACTCGATGCCCAGCTTGCTCCACTTCTCCGTGTTGTTTGAGAAGGCGGTCAGCTCGTAGTCCTCGTTCATCGACACCACCGCCTTCATGTTTTCCTTTGCAATCAGCTACGGGTTTAAGCACGGATTTAGAGGAATTCCTAATGCAGATACTAACTACTAATCCTTGCTACTTACGTCATTGGTCTGGCTGCGGAACGGCAGGGCTCCCAGTATCACATGCTCGTCGATGCGATCGTACCAGTTCCTGGCCGAGGCCTTCTCCATCAGGACATTGTACAGCAGGGTGGGGTAAAAGGACACGCGTGCGAACATGGCGGCCTGGAATCACAGGGGATCGGAGGAGGATTCAGGTGACAGGTGAGTATTTTGGTCAGAGGAGCAAACGCAACAGCTGTAACTTTCACCAGGGCTAGCGGTCGAGCTCAAATAGAGATTCGCTGTGCGACTGACTCGAACGAAACGCGGCTCGGAACTGGTTTCGGCTTTCGGATTTGGGCTGGCGTTTGGGTTTTGGGCCTAGGTGTCTGGCACGCAGGTCACTACTTACACTCATCTCCATGCCGGCTGCTCACTGGCTGACTGGCGGGATCGATCGAGACAAAAGTGAGTGATTCACGGACCGCAGACCTTCCCCGTATTCTAATTAGTCCAGCTGGGAATTATCACCTCCGATCGCACGTTAACAGCTTCAAATCAAATTCGATTCACTTCTGTTGGATCTGCGCATTCCTTTGCATAACGAAACAACAGCCGGAAAATGCACAGGCGTAGCTGGGGAAGCCGTTGCTTAAAACCCCCCTAAAAAAGGGGATTGTTTGATCGCAGGGGGCTGGGAAAAAAGTGGAAAAATTATGTTTGTATTTGGTTACCCATTCTATGTTTAGTATAAAAAAACCTTTCGAAAACAAATTCATAAATCTTAAGTATTCTATTTTGGTTATTTTTATTTACAAATATTTCTAACATTCATTAAAAAATTTAAAAACGGTATTTATAAATTTTATTTTCTATTTGCGCAAAAAATAAATCTCCTTTATAATATTAATATGCTCGCTAAAAACTTTGAATGATCAATTGTGATATCTTAAAATGTTTTGTCCCTCTTCTCTATAAAAATTATACCTACAAGGTCTTTCCTAGTAATAAAAACATTTTTTTACCTTTTGACCCCTCCTTAGGTTTTTCTCGCCCCGTCCTTGGACACGTCTGTTTTCGGGGCGACGCTTCGCAACACTGGCCTAATAAACCTCGGCCCGTTCGCAGCACTATAAACATTGCAACAAAAAAGATCAAAAAAGAATCTTACGTGTGAATAATTAAGAAAAGAGAGCCAGGTCATTTCAACCACCAACCGCAGCTGGCTAAAATCAGCCAGCGATAAGGCGAACGAGCGCACCGAGAAAAGCAATCGATCTTTCCGCTGGCATTGCGTCCCAAACAAGAAGTAAATAACACAACACGTCAGAAGTGGAAAGGCAGCAGATAGACGAGACTCGAAGAAGATTGAAATTATCGGTGCAAATCCATCAGCCATCACGCCATCCCCCGTTCCCGACCACGTAGATAGGTGAAGATGAAGGGCAACAGTTGGATGTGCCTGCTGGCGCTGCTCCTCGCCTGGCAGCTGCGGGCAGAGGAGCTTCAAGGGCCCAACACTGAAGCCGCTGGTAGCAGTACGGGCACGGGCACTGGCACTGGAACGGGTACGGGCTTGGGGACAGGCACAGGCACAGCCACTCCGACCATGCCCAATGAACCCTCCACCCAGGCAGAGGCGGAGGAGGTGACCACGGCCGAGTCAGAGTCACGGGCTCCGGCGGAGAGCAACGAAAGAAAAGCGGCCAAGCCCAAGGACTCCACGGAGTTTGCTTCCCGCACCAAGGTCATGCACGCTGCCCTGCTCGAACGCCTCTGGAACGAAAGCCTGTTGAGACAGCAAAAGCTAAAGTCCGAGATCGAGCGAATTGAAGCTAAACGCCAGCCCACTGAGGTGGTGGAACTAACACCGGAGCAGATAGAAGGTAAGTGGGCATTTATACACTTTCAAAACAATTCCTGATCCTGAGACTTTCAGCACAAACCATGTACGACAACGCCATGGACATGCTGGCCAAGCCGCGCACGGATAAGAGGGTGGCTTTCACCCTGCTCAAAAAGGCCGCCGCCTTTAATCACCTCAAGGCTAGGGCTGAACTGGCGTGGGCCGTCCTCCTGGGGCACTGGATGGAGTTTGATTTTAACCATGCCGCAGATGAGTTCGAGAGTCTGGTCAATGAAGGTGTCCCAGAGGCGCACATGGGGCTGGGATTCCTCTATTCGGCGGGAGTGGGTGGCAAGAACGTAAGCCAGCCACTGGCCCTGATTCACTACACGCTGGCCTCCCTGGGTGACAACACCCTGGCCCAGATGGCCATGGGCTATCGTTATCTGTATGGCATCAATGTGCCGATCAGCTGTGAGAAGGCACTGATTCAGTATAAGCGAGTGGCCAAAAAGGTCGCCTCTAAGATCACATTCGCCAATGGACCGGTGGTGCATCGAGTGCGCCTGCTTGATGAATTGGAGAACCCCGGCAGCCACGAGACAGAGATTGTGGACTATTATCAGCTGCTGGCTGACAAGGGCGACGTCCAGTCTCAGGTGGGATTGGGTCAGCTATATTACCAGGGCGGCAAAGCTATCCAGCAGGATCACCAGAAGGCTTTAGAGTATTTCACACAGGCAGCTAATGCAGGCAACGCAATCGGTTTCGCATTTCTGGGCAAGCTTTATCTAGAGGGAAGCGAGCAAATCAAGGCAGATAATGATACCGCATTTAAGGTGGGATTAACATTGATAACAATAATTTATTTCTGTGCTTATTTTTGTATTTAATTTAAATTTTTAGTACTTCTCGAAGGCTTCTGAAATGGGTGACCCAGTAGGACAAAGCGGATTGGGTTTAATGTACCTGAAGGGTCTTGGTGTCCCCAAGGACTCGATCAAGGCATTATCCTATTTCACACAGGCTGCCGATCAAGGATGGGTAGATGGACAACTCCAGTTGGGCAATATGTATTTCAGTAAGTTAAAGATTCTCCTAGTCAAAGTTTTAAAAGTTTTTTAATTCAGTTTTGATCAGATAAAAGTTATTTTCATGAAGCTAATAAATATGAATAATTATTTTTTTTAGCTGGCAATGGCGTAAAAACAGACTACAAACTCGCCCTCAAATATTTCAACCTTGCCACCCAGTCAGGACATGTTTTGGCTTACTATAATCTAGGAGTGATGAACGCCTATGGCATGGGTATGCTACGTTCATGTCCAGCAGCTGTGGAAGTAAGTCTAATACAGAAACACTTGCAATAATAATAAGTTTCTAACTGGCTTTATACTTGTTACTTACAGTTTTTTAAGACCGTCTCAGAACGTGGACGCTGGAGCAGCCGACTAATGCACGCCTACAGTGATTACAAGAAGAACCGCATCGACGAGGCTTACATGCAGTATTCCTTAATGGCCGAAGTGGGTTACGAGGTTGCCCAGAGTAATGCCGCCTTTTTACTTGACCGCGAGGAAGTACATGTGTTCAACGATCGGCACGAGGATCTGATTCGCGCATTCTACTATTGGAAAAGGGCAGCCGGACAGGGCTACTCGTGGGCACAAGTCAAGCTGGGCGACTACTATTATTACGGCTGGGGTACCTCCATGGACTTCGAGACTGCAGCCGCTCTTTACAGGTTGGTTAGAGATTTATTGATTGACAGATAAATAGACACTAACACAAATCCCGTAGGAAAGCCTCGGAGCAGCAATATAATGCACAGGCAATGTTTAACCTGGGCTACATGCACGAGCAAGGGCTGGGCATGAAGAAGGACTGGCACTTGGCCAAAAGATTGTATGATCTGGCTGCCGAGACCAACTCGGATGCCAAGGTACCAGTGGCCATTGCACTCTTCAAGCTGCAGATGCTGGCCAAAATTGAATCAATCAAGGAGGTTGGTGGAAATACTCTATATGAACTGGAGAATATCTTTTAATGCCCTTCTCCTCCAGTCACCTTACAGGTTTATCTTCTACATGGACGAAAATATAGCTGCCAATTGGGATTTGTACATGATAACCGTTTTGACTCTTCTGTTGGGCATCATCATGTACATGAGGCGACCATTCCAGCAGCCAGATCAGCCGGCACAGCAGCCAGCTGCAGATGACATTGCTGCAGCGCCAGTCAATCTGGCGCCGGTTGGAGCGGAAGCTGCAGCTGTGGGCGGAGTTCTCGACGGGGAAGCCGCAGTGGGAGCCATTACCGCTGCAGTAGTTGCTCCCCAAACTCCATCTGCTGCACCGTCCTCTTCTGCGGGAACCTCCGCGGCTAATGCATCGAACAGTGATGGAGCGTCGCAAGGCGAGAGTAGCTCAACATCAGCGGCGCCGGATAGCGCGAACTCACTCGATCCCACTGATTAGTCTTAGTGAATTGGTTAATCATCCCTATAGGTTAATTAGTGTGCGTGTAAATATTTATCATCTAATTTCGCCCGATTTAATATTTTTTATTAATTCTAAAATCGACTTTTTTAGATATTTAAAAAATATCGTACTCAGAATGTGAATGTTGTACTGATAAACCAATGAATCGATCGACATTTGATATTTGTTTGTTTATTTTTAATGAAATAGCCATAAAATATATTTGGGGTTAAATTTTCAGGCAAAAAAGTCAATTAAAACATTAGTACAGCCCTTTTGCGCCCATGGAATATCCTTTTCAATCCGAACAAGTCGTAAAATAGATTGATAAACCGAAATATGTTAAATTTTCATGGTTTATTTTAATGGGAGCGGACAATGTGTAGTTCAACTGCAAATTTCTAGCTTAAGCGTAGTAGTTAAGATTAGCCTTCTTCTTCGCCTGTACTTCCATGATGGCGTCCATGAAATCCTCATGCGTCACCGAGCTGGCGGAGCGACGCAGGGCGATCATGCCGGCCTCCACACACACGGCCTTGCACTGGGCGCCGTTGAAATCATCCGTCGATCGGGAAAGCTCCTCAAAGTTAACATCATTGCTCACGTTCATTTTACGCGAGTGGATCTGCATAATGCGGGCACGCGCCTCCTCGTTGGGATGCGGGAACTCGATCTTACGGTCCAGACGACCAGAACGCAGCAAAGCAGGATCTAAAATGTCCACACGGTTGGTAGCCGCAATAACCTTGATATCTGCGGTGGAGCTGAATCCGTCCAGCTGGTTGAGGAGCTCCAACATGGTGCGTTGCACCTCGCGATCGCCGGCCTTCTCCGAATCGAAACGCTTGGTACCAATGGCATCCAGTTCGTCGATGAAGATAATAGCGGGCGCCTTTTCCTTGGCCAAAGCGAAGGCATCGCGCACCAGTTTGGCACCATCACCAATGAACATCTGCACTAGCTGCGGACCAGCCAGCTTTAGGAAGGTTGACTTGGTCTGAGCGGCGCAGGCCCGAGCCAGCAAAGTTTTCCCAGTTCCAGGCGGGCCGTACAAGAGAACACCTGAAAAGAATTTAGTTAATAAAAACTCTCCTTTTAAAAAACAGAGTAAGAGCCCTACCTTTGGGCGGGTGAATGCCGAGGTTTTTGAACTTCTCCTTATGCGTCATGGGCAGCACCACTGCTTCAATAAGCTCCTGGATCTGCTTGTCCAAGCCACCAATGTCGGAGTACTGCTCTGTGGGTCGCTCATCAACCTCCATGGCCTTCACGCGGGCGTCGTATTCTGCAGGTAGGGTCTCCAGGATCAAGTATGAATCCTTGTTGACGCCGACCAGATCACCAGGCTTCAGTTTCTCGGCATCCACCAGGCCGATGACAGGCAGGAAATAGGCCTGTCGCGTGGATGTTTTGATGACGGCGCACTTGCCTTTTCGCTGGTTGTCCAGCACCGTGACGGAGCCGTCATCCTCCTCCTCCTGCGGATCCACATCCAGGAGCTCTATGACATTGGACACCAGGTAGGGCAAAGTCTTGTTAACCTGAATGGGGGGAATGGGTTCCGGATAAAGACGGTTGCCGGTGGAGGTGTCTCATAGTCAGCCTACCTTGATCTTCTCCGTGTTGTCCTTGATCTTCTCGTTCTGTGCCTGGATCTCGTGTGTAATGCGCATCACCTCGCTCTTCATGATCTTTATCTCGTTGTCCATCAGGCGAGTCCTGCTCACAATCTCATCGGTAGGCATACGCATCACCTCCTCGCCCAGCGACTCCTCGCCGTCCTCCCAAATGGATTTGTCCTCCAGAGTCTGAGCCATGTCTGTCTAGTTAGCAAGCGTGCTCTTGGTAAATAATTTAACTCTTTGTTTAAATGCAATTATTGCCGATCTTTTTTGGCAAACACTCTGTCGATGACTTGTAAATTTCTTGTTTTTTCAGCGGCAAGTTGGCAACACTGCAATGACAAGGCCAGTGTTGGTCAACACCGGTTGCCTATCGATAGTTGCGATAGCCCAGCGATAACGTTTGGCAGGCTTTACAGAGAACGCTCTTTTCTGGAAAAGATTTGGCAATTTATATTTACAAATTGCAAATAGCCAAGTTTGCGATGTCGGAAAACAATGGTAAGTGTGGTATTTCAAGCTGTAGAGTTGGTTGTAACCAAGGCTGTCCAAAACGAGCGAAGTTATTGGCACTTTCGACTCCCCCCACAAGCTGACATGCGAATCTTGTTTTTTCTTGTTCCAGAAGCGTCAGTCGAAACTAACTGTTTCCGAGGTGGTTTCACTCTGAAGGCTTCGCGTTTGGGTGGAGCAGTGCTGCGCCCTGCGGTGCTGGCCAACAACAGTGGCTCCAGCAATAGTTCCACATCTCTGGCCGCCGGAGAGGACGCAGCCCTGCTGAACAATCCCTTCCTGCGCGAGGCCAAGGATGAGGAAGACGATGAAGAGGTGTCCACCGTCCCGGTGGTGGCCGAATCCTCCGCCGACAAGGAGGACGACGAAGTGGACGAGCGGCCGGATCCGCTGACCAAGTTGCGCAGTAACGGCATTGAGCGCTCCAGCATGTTTGCCGCTGCCAAGAACAACATGCCCCATGTCCAATCCAGCGGCTTTGTCTTCGGCCAGAATGTCCATGAGCGTGTGGTGGCCCCCAATCCAGAGCAGGGCGTCGCAGAGCCGGATGCAGAGGCGGCAGGCAGCTCGGGATCGGGCTCTGCCCAGGAGGCCGCCTCCTCCTGCACCGCCGCCTCGTCGTCGTCGCAACTACTCTTCTCCAGCGTCATCCAGAACGCTGCCCAGACCACAGAGACCAGCGAGGCCGCTGCCTCCTCCTCCACCTGCAGCAGCAGCAGCAACAACAACAAGGAGTCCGCTGAGGCCAAGAGCCTCACCGATGTGGCCCGAGAGTACGAAGAGAGTCGCGCCCAGAAGCGCAAGTACGAGGAGGTGGAGACCTTCACCGGCGAAGAGGACGAGATGAACATTATCGACGTCAGCTGCAAGTTGTTCGCCTTTATCAACAGCAACTGGGAGGAGCGTGGGCGCGGCAGCCTGCGCCTGAACGATGCCAAGGACAGCAGAGGCAACTCTCGTGTGGTCTTCCGCACCTCCGGTAATCTGCGCCTGCTGCTCAACACCAAAGTCTGGGCCGCCATGGTTGCGGAGCGCGCCAGCCAGAAGTCTCTGCGCCTCACGGCCATCGACAACTCCGGAGTCCTCAAGATCTTCCTGGCAATGGGCCGACCGGCTGACATTGCCCAGCTGCACAAGGCGCTCAGCGAGCGCATCGCCAGACGCAAGCTTTCACATCCCGAGGAGTGTTCCGTGGAGGAGACGAAAAACGGCGTGGCATCCGAGGCCGCGGCTAGTTTGCAACCGGAGTCCACGACACACGACGATGAAGATGAGGATGCTGCTCCCGGGCCATCGGGTGCCATTTCCGCAGAGGCGGACAGTTATGGGCCGAGTCCCAAGAAGGTGCTCGTCCAACCCGACAGCAGTGCCGATGTCCGTGTGCCGCCCGTGGAGGAGGGCGGCGAGGATGCCGAGGCCGAAGCCAAGGAATCCACCGATCAGAATTAACCGCCGCTCGCTCTTGTTCTTTTTATACGATTCATACATGGAGGAAAAACACACACAACAACCACTAAATAATAAAACGAGCCGTGAATTATTATAAATTAATTATAATAATTTATTAATAATTATTATTATTAAAAGTAAAATAAATGAAGTGCTGATTTGTAAACCCGTGAGCAGCGTCTACAAAAGACATTTATCCATTACGCTTTGTGTTTATATTTTTTTGTTAAAAACGAAAACAGAAATTAAGATATTGATATCGATCGTATTCGCTCTAATTAAACGTTTTAATTTAGTCACTATACAAACCCTATGTACTACTTTTCGCTTAGGAAATACTTTTTACAAGTTCAGCGCTTGCACTAGTCCTGGTCATAGCTCCACTGACTGGCATCTGGAGGGGACTCCATGGGATCTTCATTAAGTATTTAGATATATTGGTAGAAAAAAATAGCGTTATGTCGAAACGTACAATCTAAGTGGAAGTAGCAGCAACAGTGGATACAGATCATCCCATCCTACGCTCACAGCTCCGGCTTGAAAGGATTCGCCGATCTGGAGGAGGCTGCTGTTCGGTTCCTTGGCCTGGCCAATCAGGTTATTTATCAAGCAATTTGTGAAACAGTCAACTACAAGGTAACACCTAAAGAAGTGAGTTGCAACGCCTGGCCTGCCCGGTAAAAGACTATGTACAAAAGGGTAAAAGTGGCGCCCCTGGAACGCCCAATCTTAGCTGATGGTGCTGCAGCTGGATACGGTCACGTTGAGGGGGTTGTTGGCGCTGCTCACGGCGACGGAGGATCTGCAAAAAACGGAGAGCATATAACAATTTAATACTTCAATTATAAGTAATTTTTAGTAGGGCTAGTAAAAAGAAAACTAGAATCTCAAAAAACAAAAAAAGAACTACTGAAAGTTAAATATATAAACTTTGTTGAGATTCAAAAATAAAATAACAAGTATTGTTTACAACTCTATTACATTTAAACAGTCTTGAATCATTACAAGATAACCTTTTCGCTTGAGCCATCTAGGATTTCCATGAATTTACATAGCAAAAGAAATGATTTCGTTTTCATACTTGTTATTTGAAAAGGCATAGCTACTTTAGCTCAGACCTAAAGGCCAAAGTATTTATAACTTACCGATTGTGACGCATGTGACTCTTGACTAGATCGCTGTTGACCAGCGCCGCCATCAGGCTCAGTTCACCGGCCATGACCGTGGCGCATACGATCTGGGCCAGCTTCTTGGCATTGTCTCCCGGCCGGGTAGCATGTGCGCCCCTTACGCCCAGCATTTCCAGACAGGCGCTCTGCCCGGGCAGCCCGGTGCCACCGCCCACAGTGCCCACCTCCAGCGAGGGCATCGTGCAGGTCATGTACAGGTCCTCGCTATTCTCCGCCCAGCACTCCATGGCAGTGGAGCAGTTGCTCGAGGTGACGTTTTGGGCTGGATCCTGCCCCGTGGCCAGGAAGACGGCGGTTACCATGTTCGCGGCATGAGCATTGTTGCCACCAATGCTGCCGGCCATGGCGCTGCCGCCCATATTCTTCAGCTTGTTGCACTCTACCAGTGTCTTGGCATCCGTTTTCAGCACGGAGCGCAGCGTGGCCGCCGAAATGGTGCACTCGGTGACCACCCGCTTGCCACGTCCCTTGATCCAGTTGATGGCCGCCGGTTTCTTGTCGCAGCAGAAGTTTCCACTCAGCGAGATGATCTGCATGTCGGGAAACTGGCGCTTAATGCGGCGCAGGGCCATCTCGGCGCCCTTGGACACCATGTTCATGCCCATGGCGTCGCCTGTGATGGCCACAAAACGAATATAAAGCTGTGGTCCATCCATGGCAATGTGGCAATCCTTCAGGCGACCAAATCGTGATGTGGAATCGAACTCCGTCTTTACCAGCTGATAGTTCTCATCGCTTTCGATCCAAGATTTGGCCTCCGCTGCACGGGCAACACTGGGGAATCGTACACACGGCGCCCGGGTCATGCCCACGTCCTCCACGACGGATCGAACGCCGCGAACGGACAGAGCTTTGCATCCCCTATTCGTGGACGCAACTAACGCTCCCTCAGTGGTTGCCATGGGTACGTAGTAGGTCTCTCCGTCCAGCAAAAGGGGTCCTGCATAGCCCACTGGAATGGGCACGTAACCCAGAATGTTCTCGCAGCAGGCGTTAAGCACTCGACGATAGTCGAGGTGCTCATAGGGCAATCCGTCCAGCCGACCCACCTGCATCTTGGCTCGTCCTGAGATGATCTGTCGCCGGATTCGCACTCCCCTCTCCGGGTCGTCCAGCACAGATTCGATCTTGTAGAGCGGGCAGTGGGTACCGCCTGCCTGGACAATGGACACGATTTCCTCATCACTTAGGGAAGCGGGTCCACTGCCATCTTCAGTGGTATTCAGGATGTCCAAGCATTCCTGCAGTGGTCGTTGCGGCCGGACTGGGCCGACTAGTCGATGGCGTAGAGGCAGCAGCTCCGTTTGAGTGGAAGCATTGGCCGAGTTTTGCTCTTCAATGGTGAACAGTGGTGCACGGACTACAGCTGGAACTGCACTGATCTCCGGCTGCCTCTTGTGCGTATCCTGCTCCTCCTCAATGGGCGTGGTCTGAGAAGCCTTGGCCGCGATGGCCACTGGACCTGATTGGCGCAGCTGATCCGGCAGGGGATCGCGATTGTCAAAGCAAATGAACTTAACCACCAAGGCGATGAGAACAATGGAAATTACTATGTGATCGGCACTCATAGTCAACCACCTGGAAAGGGGCAGGAAAATTGTTAATAATTGGTATATGAAATATGGATTCCCATCATTTGGACTCACTTGATGATGATGTCGGTGATCTCGCCCGACTCCGTGCGATTGTTGCTCACATTCAGGCTTAGTGTGGGCGAAAGCGTCTTGTCCACGGAGTCGTAGTCGCTGCCGGAAAAGGCCACGCGGCTGTAGATGTGCACGGCCATGAGGCCGGTGGTCATGATCAGCTTGACGCGCTGCAGCACCGGATTGGCCTTCTGCTCCTCCTCGGTGAGTGACTTTAGAAGCAGCGAGCCCTTGGCCTTCTCCCGCACCACGGACATATCAACGCCGGAGCGGGACAGGTCGAAGATCAGGGACAGGCAGGCGGGGTAGAAGGTCATGAAGACCACGTAGTTGACCAGCACCGAGAGCACGGCGAACATGCAGAGCACTTCCAGGCGCTGGACACCCGACAGCGTGCCCACGCCCACCAGCAACACCTCCACAATGGTGTCCAGGGAGATTGCCGGTCCCAGGAGCTCCAGCCCCCGGGCAATGTTCTGCGTCACCTCCGCCTGGTTACTGCCCGAAAGGGCCAGCTGGGCCAGTCGACCCGAGTTGGACAGGTCGATGACCAGCAGCAAGAAGAACAGGGCGTCCCTGAAAGTTGGGGGAAAGCGTGTTTAACGGTTGATTTAATTAGCATATTTACCGATCATTTCAAAGTCTTGTACTTAAGAACTACATATTTTTAAAGTTAATACATTTTTAAATAACAACCTAAGAACATAGCAAAGCAAACGAAAATTTGTTAAAATACTTAATTCCTAAGAAATTTAAAATATGATATTTAGTTACTGATTACTAATCGAATTATAATTTAATTAATTTATGGAGGCTATCTGAACTTGTTATATAAATTTAAACATATAGATAATTACTGAGTTTTAAAAATTATATGGAGCTATAAAAGTTTGTTTTGAAAAAATGTCTAAAAATTAAAGTTTAAAATATTACATCAAAGTGACAAAAATATGATTAAAGGCTTTTCTCCCAAAAAAAAACTTAAAACTAAAATAGAAAAAAAACGTGTTTCAAGACATGTTTCAATGAAATGCCATTTTTAAATCAATTGTAAGCGTACTCACTTCAGTTCGGAGATGTCGCTGCCCAGGAACTTGATGATGGCCGTCGTGAAGATGAAGCTGGAGAAGACCGTGAAGAGGCCGGCGATGCCTGAAAGAGAAGGCGCATGAGTCGGACGCATTAGTGGACGGAGGTCGAATCGTTTAGAGCGCACGTGAGAAATGCCAGGGAGCTCCGCTCGGCGACTTCAGGTTGCCGCTGTCTGCCCCACCTCTAAAATCTTGGCCAAACATTCCAGTCTTGTGTGGTTTGCGTTTTTTCCCAGCTTTTTGGGGGGCCACCAAAATAGTTCAGGGTGGGGACAGACAATGGCAGCGTTCTAACCACTTTGGTCAACACACGTGCCCCTCTCCAAACGAATCAAGGCGGCCCAGTGATGTAATGCCATCAGTACTCACCGAGCACATATTTGGATCCCAGCCGGTGGAGGCTGCAGAACTGGTAGTAGCAGTAGAGCACGGCGGTGCAGCGAACGATGGTCATCAGGATGACGTCGGCGGCATTGTACTCCGCCTCCAGGCCATCGCAGGACTGGCTCCAGCCGTGGCAGGGTCTGTGCCGGCTGGACGTGGCCGATCCTCCCACCGACGCTGGCGGGATGGTCGCTCCACTGGCTCCAGATCCTCCAGCGGCGGCGGCTGAGGCGGTGGCCGCGCCCAGACCACTACTCGCATCCAGGGTGTTATTCTTGTCCACCGTCAGCATGCAGGCCGTGATGGTCAGCAGGGCCACGATGACCTCCCAGGGATGCGAGGCACAGAACTCGCCGTGGGCGCGAAACAAACGTCCTATCATGGCTGCGGCGCTTCCGAATCCCGTCCAGATCTGGCCAATCTTGGCTGGCTGTGGAGAAAAAAGTGTACATCCGCCTGTCAGTTAACACACTTCTCACTGGGTTTTCTCTCAATTACCGAGAGCGGTCAGCCTTTTATGTTTTTTCCACCCCAAGGACATTTAAGGCCAGGATGCGGGCCAGGCCAGTCAACTTTTGTGCGCTACATAATCAAGGCAGCAAGGGCAGGGGAAAAGGCAAATGCGAGTTAACTATATCAACAGGGAAAAAACATATCGATTTAACTGTTGACACATTCACAGGCCCGCAGGCTCAGGCGATAACGACGAACCCTCTTGGAAAGGAAACGGAGAAACACGTTATTACACTAAGCGGATTTGAACGGGCTGCGTGTCCTTGAGCTCTGCCCCGCCTCAATCCCAACGTTACCCCCTCCATTCTCCGTCCAGCCGATGCAAATCCATGATTGATAGTTTAAGCCGGGCCAAGTTCCAAGTTCCGCATGCCGCGGGAGCTTGCGGCTGGCTTAATTAAGCCATTGGGCAATCTCGCCGGACGATCGCTCGCCCACCACGTGCCAGGAATATAAAATAAAAATGGCCTGCTCCATGCCATCCATCTATCCTGATGCTACTGCTACTGCCCCCCAGTTAGACAACGCGCCATAAATATTCAAAGAGTCCCGCCTCAACGCTGCGCCGGCGCACAGTAATCTTTTGGAACGACTATCTGGCGTCCATAAACAATGTTTTACATTTTGTTGTAAAAAGAGAAAGATGGAGAAAAAATAAACAAATAAATATGCTAAATAAATCAAATGCCACTTTGGCACGCCAAGAGGCGATGTCGGATTCCGGAATTTACGAGTGCGAGTACCAGCATCAAAGTGGCTGAGTATTGTGTAATCCGAAGCCTTGGGGCCATAAACCATCACCAGCACTCAGGGATCGGGCATCCTTTTAAATGCACTGTACACTCGCAGGAATTTGATTCCCAACGGGATTTCAAGAGGTAATCTCATTGGGAACACAGCAAAATGGGAAAAAACAATTATTGTAAATGGAACTTAAGAGGCTTAAAATTTGTATAAATTAACATTCCCTTTTCGAAATTAATTATTTGTGTTTGTAATATTACAGAACAACAAAAAATAAAAAAATAAAAATAAATAAAAATTACGCATTAATGCTCGCCAGATTTATTTAGTTGTTCTGTAATCTCTTAGTACATTTTTAAAAATTCATGTACAACTTTTTGGTTTTAATTAAAGGTTCGGCTAGTTTAAGAACCTCTACATTATTTTGAAAAATTGCTTGTACAATCTACCTTTCGATTTACAAACGATACTTCATGTCTTTACTGAATAAGTAACGCCTTTATTTCCAGGATAATTTAGGTAAGTCTTAAAACCTTTAATTAATTTGGGTTTCAAAATGATTAATGACTTTATTTTAACCAAATTCATTCAGTTTTAGGACCTTTAAATTAGCACCCATTAAAATGAACGACTTTGTTTTAAATTTTTAAAAGTATAGTTTACTGCTAGCCCGACTCGAAATTCAATATTATTTCAGCTATTTGAATTAAAGACGTTTCAAGTAGATTTGGAATACTTCTCAGAATAGATTTATCAATTACTTAAAAATTTCCATCAGAAAGTTTCCAGCTTCATCCCCTTCTGAAGTTTTCCTGCAGTCTGCATCTAGCTGAAAGATCTCAATTATTTTTATTGACTCGAACATGAGTGTTACATGTCGAGGGGCAGTAGGAGCAACTGAAGCGTCCAAGCGCGATCGTTAAAAGTGCGAAGCATAAACAATTCCCTCAATATTCAAAACAAAAAAAATAATGTTTCTTTTTTTCATTGGCTGTGGCTAAAATGGAAGGCCCGCGAATGCCCGGCAATTGTTGGGGTTATTTTTGGTAGGTGTTTTATGGCGAAAATCGGAGGAGGGGTCTTTCCGTGGCCAAAGGCCAGGGCTGAGAGTGGGAGTAGATCAAGATCATGTTTGAATACATGTGTTCGGTACAGAAATCCAGTATAAAGATATCATCATTTGTTTGTCTAAGCAAAAATCGTGAGGGGATTTTAAGTAAGCGCCAATTCCGCGGAAGAGTCTCCACTTACTGCGAAAAAATTGTGAACGAGCACGTCCATAAAAATAAATGAAAAATTCAAATATTGTCCCATGTGTGACAATTCTGGATTTTGCCTTTTTAAATTTTTTTTTGGTTATACACATAAAAAAGATTCTCTAATTGGGGCAGACAAATTTTGAATGGATTGAATTTTTAATCTTGAACAACGTTTTTCATTTTTAGGTCTAGTTTTTTGAATATTTTGTATAAATACGAATACTATCTTATTTTCCTGTTAAATGTTTTGACCCCACTTGTATGCATTTAAGACATTTTCCTGTTTTTCTGGTCCAATTTTCTCCAATTTCCTGCTTCGAACCTCATTGAATACAATTGAACAGATGATAGGTGCGGAGCCGAACCGAGTAAAATGGAATTCGCACTAGAACAAAGTCCCTCAGCAAATGTTTTTACTCCCGTTGCGCTTGTTTGCTATCAAAAGTCCATCAAATAAGTGTGAAAAACACGACAGGAACCGAGTGGAGTGGGTCCCATTGACGTAAATTCAGAGTTGGAATTGCCAAAGCCTAACGAGAAATTAGACAAATTTTTCATTTTTATTCAAATGTTTATTTTCGTTCTGTTTACAACAGAAGTAGCGGGCAACAACAATTAACGAGGGCGCCGCTAATATCTGTTGAATGGCGAAATGTCTAAGTCCTGAGAAATAGAAGAAAACTGTTTTGGGGCAAGGACGGAGGGCCAAGGGGCGGGGGACCTTTCCATTTGGCAACAAACGCTCCGGCGTGCGTGTGTACGCAAAAGTATCTGTGGGGCTGCATTGTTTTGCATACTTTTTCGTTTACATTTGAAAGCACTCGCCGAACGGATGTTGCGGCCGACCTCAACCTTATGGCCACACAACACAATTGTGGGGGAAGAGATTTGAGCAGGGGAATAACTACTAAAATAAATACTTGTATTCCAATGCGGCAAGAAAACTTGACGATTCAACAGTGAGTAAAGGAAACCGACAAGTAAATAGATACAATACATCTACCAATGCTCAAACAAAGTCAGACTTTGCACGAAATTTAACATACATTTGTAAAACCATTTATTTTTGAAGAAAATATTCAAGAGTCAACCTTTTTAACTCTTTATGACGCGGGATGACATCATTTCTAATCCAGTATAATCAAATTAAGCCAACTGGTGTTATATTCTTTTAAAATATGGTAAATAATCTTAGTCATTTCAATGGAATTTTCGGTTCTAATCTAATATAAGCAAAGTAAGGTAAGTAATATTTAAAAATACATGTTGATGTTTGTTCAAAAAACAAACATATTTCCTTTTTTTTTGTCTATTTTTCAAAATAATAACTTTATTCGTTTTTCAACTGACAACAAAATTGTCGAATGGTTGAGCGCGATAATTATTAAGATTAAAAAGCGGCGAGAAAGGCAATACCCTCGAGAGTTCCTCTACAGAGACCCCAACAAGAATTCGGGGTAAAACCCAAGTGCCATTGTTGCTGTCCCCTGTTGATTGGGGACCTAATAAAACCAAAATTCTGCGAAAACATCGAGAGACGCGTGCAGCATTTGCATTTCCCGAATTGAACAGGCCGCCACTTTACCAATCCCAATTAATATGCCCAATGGGTGTGCGTTCAATTGTCGGGCTACCCAGAAATCAGAAAAAAGGGAGATCGCGATGCGTCATTATCTGTCTTCGTCTGCTTTTTTGGGGAGTGGGTGAATGGGTTTTCCCGGAATCTTTGGCATACAGCATGTTTATTTATGGCCACGGAAATTTTCCATATAATTCGGTATTGTTTTTGCACAAATTTTCTGGTAATTAACACATCAGAATTTAGCACAGCGATGCTAAGAGATAATGCACAAGAAAGCACTAATCGAGTTAATCCGATTACCCGATCTCTCTTCTGATTAAGAAAATAATAAGAATAATATATAAGTACTACATGATCCTAAAATTCCAAAAATCGCTCTAGACGAAGTTATATTTTCTGTCTGGAATTTGAAATATTTTCCCACTAGCCAAATCGATTTCCTTCAAATTATTTTCGACTGCTGCGCATTTAAATTGACCTCATGCAAATTATTGCAATTAACACCTATTATTTATTATTGTTTGTTGTTCTTCTAGGCTTTCGATTTGTTCGACATGAGTAGAAGTTTGGACTTTGATTTATAAAAATTCATTTTGGGCAACGCCGTGTGTAGACCTCCAAAAATCTATTACTTTCCCATGGAATTCACTCGGGCGTCAGTCGCATTTGTTTATGTGCTTTTCTTCCCAGGTGTTGTATTGAATAATAAATTGCCCCAGTTTGTTTATTATTTGTGTTAAAGCAATCTGCCAATTAATTTCTGCCCAAAAACTAAAAAAGGTTTTGAAAATTGGCATTGTATACGGACAACAATTTCAAGCTAAGTCAAATCTTCAGAGACAATATATACGATAACAAATGAGAAAACAAGGCAGAAAATGACACATTGCCAGGCAGGTTTCATTCCCTGCCTTTTTTGTGTTCTAAAGTCGAGGGACACTCGGCGTGGTCATGCATTAATTTATCCAATTAATATTTAGGTGCTTCGACGGCTATTTATGGATTTGCTTTCTCTTATATAACAGCAGTTGATCAGCAGAAATGTCCCTCATAAATAAATTTTATAGTCAAAGAGTAAATATTTGTCTTTTTTTATTGTTTTTTTTTTATAATCTGTACGTTTTTTAATGATAACTGTACACGCATAGCTAATTTTATGCGGTTAGTCCAAAACAAATTTATCACATTTTTATAGCAATTCTTAGTTTACTTGTTGCGTTTAAAGTAGTGTGAACTTTTTTAAAGATTATTTCTCTGAGTAAAACTCTTAATTTTGAGTATTTCCAAGAAAAATGGAATATAGAAAAATATTAACAATATTTTACCAATAATGCGATCGAGTTCACTTAGCCGGTTTTCATAGTGAAATACCTAGAATGTATTGCCTCAGGAACCGGATGGATGTATCTTTTATGCGTAGCCGTCGTGTCTGGAAATCTTTGATCATGCAACTTGTTTTCCGCCTCCTTTCTCCACAAATCTTTTGGCTAGAGTGCAATAAAAAACGTGAGTCATGTGGCCACTTGTTCTACTTCTTTTTTGATCAAAACTTGATTGCACTGCTAATGGCAGTTAGCGAAGATTGTGACTCATCCGGCAGGCCAAACTATTTGCGTTAAGGCAATTATAAGTGGCGTGGGATTGAGGGCAACTCATTACCACCAGTTGCCGGTTGATGTTGTAAGATTGATAACGCACAAATAGATCTGAACTGGCACACAAAAAGGGGTTAAACGGGATTGATGGGTAAGTGCTGCAGAAAGTGCCCCCATTCAGGTCGATTAGATTGGAAACAAGGTCAAAGTCAATATGGAAAAAGATACAATATTGTGTAGATCGCACTTTGCTATTGACGTTGATATTTTAGCCATTTTATTTGCTTTCGATGGCGCTTCCACGCCAAATTCTTATCAGTTATTGGCAATATATTTATTGGGCGCCCCCAGATGCACACTACAGTCGAATCAAGTCCAAAGCAATCACAAACATTTGCCATGTACATTAATGCGAAAACATTTTCCATTTAAATTGGGAAAAAGAGAAAAGGAATAAATCTGAAACAATTTTTAAAGCTTTTTCTTGGTTTGCAGCAGTTTTGTGTAATTTACAAGTTGCCAAACAAAAAGTAAAAGTTGTCGCGTGAGGCACAAATAAATAAATTAATAAAACGACACACTCAAACGGCGATGAGAAGAAAAAAACAGTTTTACTTTCTACCAAAAATGCGAATGCTGCTAATTTGTATGCAAGCGAGGCGGGCCAAAAAAAGACCCGAAAGAAGTCCAAAAACAGTTGTGTTTTCTGAGCGAAACAACGGTAAAGTTAAACAAAGCAAAACCCTCAGACTTTGTACATCAAACGATATTTTCCAGCCTGTTCCCTGCTTCCATCCTCTTGCAGCAAAGGAAAAACTTTTGCAAACTGTTGGATTTTAAATTAAAATAAATCAAAGTTAAAGTCGATAAGACCGAACATTTAAAAAATCTTTTAGTAGTTTTTTTTTTGTTTTTACGATGCTGAGACTGACATGTGTCAATAGCTTATGTTAATCAGGTGCTCCAGCATCGCGATATCATCACCTCATCCTCTTGGCCAGCACTTGACATTGACCCACTTGGCTGTTGGTCCATCGATTCGCGTTGACCACAACGCCGTTAACCGTCCAAAGAGCGACCAAAAAACCGAAAACGCTTTGAACGAAAAACCGGAACCATTCGCAATGAAATAGAAAGTTTTTTTTGGGGTTTTATAGCCTTCATTGGTTTAAAAGAGGAAGAAAACGGGGGCTTTGGGTTGGCTCGCAAAGATTAGAAATCTCACTAAAAAGCTTGATAGAATTCGGTGGAGAAACTTTTATGGAAATTTCCCTCAAAATGTAGAATTAAATGGAGTAAAATTTAATTTGCAATAAAATGTATCAAGCATCAGTTAAATTGTAAAGCAAGTACAAACAATATTAAATTTTTTACTTGTTAAGACAAAAACTTAATATAATCTTTAGAAATCTAATAAACTTTATTAGAATTAAATTAATTTTAATTGTTTACAAACTGTTTGAATTCAGATACGCTTAATCTGTTGAGGTAATCTGCATATCAAGATACTACAAATCTTATCAGTATCGAGATAAAAATAAAGATAACAAATCTGTAATAATATTATGTTAGTTTCTCGATTTATGGATATTAAATTAAGAAAGAAACAAGGCCTGAATGCAAACCCGTACCTCCTTTAACCATAAAATATTCCAAGATTCTTAATGAGGAAATATTTCAGCTCATTACAACTCATGCTTGCCATTGTATTTTAATTTTTGGCATTCAACAGCTTAATTGTGAACATCCCCTTGCTTTCGTCCTCAGACTAAAATTGTTCAATACCATTCGTTTGCCAGCCCGGATTAATGGTATTCCCTTCTGGGAACCCGTGTTGTGCCAATGAATAATATGTTAAACTATTTCATATTCAATTTATGTTAATTTGTTCCTCGAAAACGAAGATCGCCTTGTTGAAAGTATCTCATCTGCGTGTCGGCATATTCCGTTTGGTTAATCGCCTTTTTCGGTATCGGCACGTGCAGGGAACTAGGCATTATTTTGTTTTAATGCGGTTGCATATATTATAAATAATATGAAGTATTTCAGCGCTGGCAGCCAGCTAATTGATGGAGCCCGCCGCCACAGCAGAAGCGATCCGGTTAATTGCCCATTAAAATGACTGCGACTGTGACTGCGAATGCGACTTGAAAAACCTTTGTTAACAAATTAAGCAATCCAAGCTATTATTAAATAAACCATAATTGAAATGCGCCGCCATAGGCGATGTTTTGGCCAAGGTTTTGTTTGTTTTATTTGCCAATGCGGCGCATCCCCAGTTTCAGTTGCCGTCTGTCTGGGACTGCGATTCGCAATCACGCTAAGTAAAGCTGCCTTCATGCTCGGTTTGCCATTTGGCCAAAACCAACAACAAAACGGCTTAAAAACACGGCAATTCTAATCACAGCGGCACCCACATCATTATGTCGTGGCTGCACACACATCATCGTTAGCATTAGGCCCTATCTGAATCGGAATCGGAATCGGTATTATCATCATGCTTTTGGCGCCTGTCATCTGCCACATAATCGCTCGTAAAGTGGCCAACTTTGGTTGGCTGCCTCTGCTTTCTGGCAGCTTGTTGCAAATTTGAATTTTAATTCAGCCTTCAGAAAGGGAAAAGGCATTTTTATCGACGCTCTGTTCCGCCGGTTCTCTGATGTTTGCCGGATGCAATTTCAATTTCCAATCACAGTCATATTACACGGCTTCATGGATTACACGCTGAGATAGGGGACAGAAAAGGGTGGGAGTTCGAGGGCCACCTCCCACTCATTTCCCCTTCATTTCCCGTCTCCTGATGCCTTTTTCTGGCTTAAACAGAAATTGATTTGCTCTGAGTGTGTGTGAGTACTTCCATGCGGGTAGTTCGAGGAGTTTTCTCCCTCAGCGGGCTTACAATTGACGAATTTGCTTACTTTGTTATAAGCACTTGATTAACTTAATTAATTTTGCAGAATTTTCCCCTGACGAAATCCATTGATTGATGCGAAAACACTTGCAATTAAAAGTTTCCCCAAAGTGATTAATTTCTGAAAATTGAGATCAATTCCAACAAACTGACATTGATGATGAGATAAACAGCAAATTGATCACTAAATTGCAAATCATTTTGTTAAGGAAAGTGTGAGAAATTTAAACATCCGTTAGAACCTAAATATGAAATAATTTATTGGTTGGATGCCGACGAATAAATGTGCACTATAAATATCGCCCAGAAAACCAATTTTCTGGTTATATTATACAAGTTGCTGAAAAACATCAATTCATGAATATTTTGCGACTCGTCAAGCGGAAAATAAAACAACCAAATATTATATTTTATAAAATTTTGGCAAATATTTTGATCAATCAGAAAACGTTTTTACAAATTTAACTCAACTTATTTTTAAACCTGTAACACAATTTATAAATATTTGGAAAACTTGTATGAGATGAAATAATAACTTTTGATATCTTTTGCTATAAATATAAGACTTAAATGCATTAGATTATCAAATGTAAAGAAACACTGATTAAAGAACACAAATCCGATTAAGTTACAGAAAAATTGACAACCCAAAGCAGATAAGTAGAATAAGTAATAAGAATCCCAATCTTGTTTTAATTTAGCTAAGCACATATCATTAATTTATAAGTCCTGTCTTCTCCTCGATAAACCATTTATAATCTGATTAATGGCTAGCACACTCACATCCAGTCGCATGTGTACTTGGGAACATGTTTGTTTTTACAACCTTATCTGCGAAATATCCGACATCGCCGGAGCTTCCTCACCTTCTCCTGCCTTTCAATATATCCCCACATTATGGGAATTAATTAAATCGAGGCACACAAAAAGAATGTTACAAATTGCATAAATATTTTCCTGCTCGCGCTGGCTAAGACCTCGCCAATAATGGCCTGACTTTGAAGTTTGATTATATACCCAGTGCGAGGGTCATCAAATGTCTTCCCACCAACAGAACGAAGCGAGGCAGCTACCAACAAACAAACGGCGAGTGTAGATTAAACAGTGTAGATTGAACACTGCGTTTGTGCAATATTTGCTAGACCTTTTGGTAAAAGGCCGCCCCGTTGTCGTTTTTGTTGCCTCAGAGCCGAGAGTTTTACAAACAAGAGGCGAGCATAGAATAAGTCGCTTCGGTTAATGTAATTACGGGCGTTTTATTGGATGGGCCAGGGGCTGGAGGCAGTGCCAGCCCAGCTTCTGCATTGCTCAAATATTTGGTCCGCTTGCAACGTCGTTGCTTAAAGTTTGTTTGACCGGCGTAAATAAACAACGTGCCTAGCCATGGGTGGCAGCAATAAAAATCACGACTCATACAACAGCGGCAATAACAACATGCTTAACACAGAAAGAAATGTAATTTATTTAAGGTCGCTCCTTTCTTTAAAATCCTCAAATAAATATTTAAGTATTCACACGTCTTTCGTTTTTGAAGACAACAGGTTATGTCTTATAAGTTATTGCATCTAGCAAGAACATGGTTAAATTGTTACCATACAGGCCTGTTCTGGTGTAAATTCATATCAAAGTAGTTTTACTAAACACCTGTTTACTAATCAGAGAGCTTAAAGTATCTTTAAGTTCTTAAACCATGTGACAAGCTGTAAATGGCATGTATACATAAATGGCTTTTAAATCTGTTTTATTTGTAATACTTGTAATAATTATTTCATACTAACACCTGTTAACTTCTTTTTCTATAATATGATTATCATTTATCTTTTATACCATTTTCAGATCTAGGGATCAGCCCCCACTATTTTCCTCAGTGCAGGAGCAGCATAAGCATAAGGCAAACAGCATGTGACATAGACAACTTGGCAGCGGGAGCTGCAATTGCATCCGCCCCGAACTTGGCCGGTTGGTAACTTGATTATGCCATAAACCAATATGTTAAGGCAACGCATTTTTCTTGCGTTACGCTTTGTTTCCAACGGATCGGGGACCGGGGGACATTGGTAATATTGCGTCGTCTGGCACTGGCTGCCATTAAGAGTCATCAGCATTCAAGGCGGTCAACTACGATTTCGGAGTGCCAATTGCTTGGTTCGGCGAGTTTTACGTGCCCGGCCAAACGAGTTGAGGGGCCAAAAAGGAGAAAAGCCAAAAGAAAAAAAATCGTAAACGGACAGCCGAAAACTTCAATTGCAGCTGGTGGACTGTCTGAAAACCCAGTGGCAGTTGCAACGGTTTACTTGTTGGCACTCCTGAACCCTGAACATGAAAATGGTGACAGGTTTTTCTTCTTTGGCGACCTCATTTTACAACAACAGCACTGAAATCCAATCCAGAAATAAAAAGAAAAGTTGTGGCCCCTGTCATTTTGATCGGAGAGTTATGCAAAACTCAGCTTGGTTCAGTCTTCCTCTTTTAAGACAGCTTTTTGGTCAATAACCATAAACATGTAGGTAAGTTTCATTATGATGGAATCTCTTTTATTAATGTGCAATAATTAAATGCCGTTGGCAAGATTAATTTAAGATTGTTTCAATCCAATTAGGCATTATCAATGTATCAGGTAACAGTCATAATAGATATTAGAAGCCAGAAGTTTACCAAAAAAACAATATTTTTTTAAAATTTTCAATTTTTGTCAAACTTATTTTGTCAAAGAAAACTTAAGCCTTTGTCGATTTAATTGGCTTTGCAAAAGCCATGCTGGTGCCACAGTTTTCATTAGCTTGGGTTGCTGCAACATCTTCGCCTTGTTTGTTTTTTTTTGGGCACTAATGCGGGCCTAATAAACATAAACTTTGATATGTTTATGCCAGAAGTGCGTGCTGGTTGTGATGCTGGTTTGTTTGTATTTGCATGCGGACGGCTATGTTTGCATTTGCGTTTGTGCTTGTGCTTGAGCTGGAGATATTTGCATTTCAAAGTGAGTCTACGGCGAAGCCTAAGGCCCCCGGACTAATTCGAGCCGATTGAACATCGATTTTATAGCCCCATTTTTTCGTTACGACCAGCCGCAACAAAGGGTTCGCATCTGGCCTTCGCTGGAAGTTGGCCTAAAGCGGCGGAAATGTGTGTAGCCATCAATGCATTGTGGATGGATGAATGGCTTTGCAATAGCGCTTGAAGGTGATCGAAAAAAAGCGACGACGATTTCCAAAGTCATGCTCTCAATTCCAGAAATCAAAGAGGGAGGAGATGTGAAATACCTTAAATGCTCACTTAGAAAAATAACTGAAATTAAGCCTTTGAATCAGAAAACCTTATTTTTTTACATTACTTGATATAAGAATTTTACAGGAAATTGCTAGCAAACAAGAGGGGTTTAGAACTTAAATTGTATATGTAAGTAAGTTATATGCTATTTATTTAACTGCATATCTTTAATTTGAATTTACTACGGTTAAGAAGAGACTTTTAGAAAAAGACTTTTTTTATTTTCCATATTCAAAGTAGAAACTGTTTTTGTTTTTCAAATTGTCACAGCCAAATATCTAACTTTATTTTATTTTTTTCGAGTTTACCCATGACGCCTCATCGCTTAGCTATTTGACAGTGCAATTTGCCAGAAATAACAACAATTATGCTTGCCATGACGATGATGATGAAATTGCAGGCTGAAAATCGCGCACGCGTTTTGCATGCGACTTGGCGGGCGTTTAGCTAATCGCGCAATCTTTGGACGGTCGGACACACTCACGTACGCAGGCGGCACGGCACATGACCAATTTCTGTTGCCAACACGAAGAGCAGAAGGAGATAGGCAGTGGGAGAAAGACGGAGAGAGAGAGAAAAAGAGGGAGATACAGCCCACAAGCGAACTGCGCATGCGTGCAGTTGAAAACGCGCGTAAGTCGCGCGCTTTTGCAGGTGGCGGAGAAAGTTACCAGCATTGAAACCACTTTTTTTCGGTCCGTCGATGCCTGCCTATTGTTGCTGCTGCCCAAACTACGTTGGCTTACGAGCAAGAAAACAGAAAAGAAACGAGAGAGTAAAATGCCAGGCCATAAAGCCGCAAAAGAAGCGCGCCCAGCGGTAAATGAAAATAAATTTGTTTAAAAAACCAAACCGAAGTTGGGCAAAGGCAAAGGGGCGCAGCGGTGAGAGCAAAAGTTATGAAATCGCCGCCAATGGAATCCGAACTCGAATTTGTATCAATGGGGCTACAGTGTCGGTCATAAAAATAGCAGTGCTAAGAGATGTCTCATTAACATCATTTATCAATGAACCATTAATGTTTTATTTCAATTTCACCTAACAGTCGTAAATTACTTGAGTTAGGCTTTACGAAAAAGCAAATAAATTAAACTCATCATAATAGTTTTTTGATGTTTTAATTTAGCGTTGAATCCATTTTAATAAAATTGCAATTATTATATTAAAAGACTTACGGAAAATTAAATATATATTTGACCTAAGATTATATAATAATACAGTCGTAAATTACTTGAGTTAGGCTTTACGAAAAAGCAAACAAATTAAATTCATCATAATAGTTTTTTAATGTTTTAATTTAGCGTTGAATCCATTTTAATAAAATTTCAATTATTATATTAAAAGACTTAGGGAAAATTAAATATATATTTGACCTAAGATTATATAATAATACAGTGTTTGTGATATGTTAATCAGCAAAGCCACAAATTTATTAATAGACCTTACTTCATTCAAAATAAATATTGTTTGTGATTAAAGGCTTCGAGTTTAAGTTTTCAACAATTCGAGTACATTTCTATTGAGTTTAGATATTTGATGAATTTCAATAAATATCCTATGACGTTTTTCTGTTTGTTTAATAATCAATGAATGAAACCCATTGAAAGATGATCCATATAAATATTGACATTGACTGGATGCTATTATTTTTATCGGAGCTGTCTTCAACGGAGCTTCATGTGACTTTGGCTTGGCACAAAAATCGAATATGAATTTACAAGAAACCAAACCAACTCTTTCGCAACTCTTGGCGCCCGGGGCAACTGGATTGGCTTGTAATTGAATAATATTTCTACTCGGCTGGCCACATAACAAGCGGCGGGCGCAGCTAAAAAAAAAAAGTAGGAAGCGGCAATGCACTTGACAAAGCTGCTTCACTTGTTGTTGCAGCGGTTTTATGGTTTATGTTTTTGTTTTTTTCCTTCTTTTTTGTTGCCACTGCATCGGCGGGGACTGTGTGGCATTTTTCACTTTTGCTTTTAATAGCCAGATGCTGTCTGTCGACTGAGACGGAGATGAAGATGAAGTCGTCATCCGACAGCGTTTTTTCTGAATTTGTTTTGGATTTTTGAAATTGCCGCTCTTCACATAACCGTAATACGCCCCAGCCGGTTTTTATATAGCGCTCGGTATCTGTATCAGTATCTGTATCTGCGTTTCTGTCGCAGCCAGATGTCGCCCATTTCGATTTTGGTAAATTGGTAAACTGGGGAACAGGCCAAGGAAATCAACTGCCATCGAGAAAGTAGTAGTAGTATGTACTTTCTTTCTACCAAAGTGCAGAGACTCGTCAGGAAATGAGAAAACGTTGACAGCGCAACAGGATGTTCCTGAAAACTCCTGCTGGCTGGGCTCAAGTGGATTATTATTAAAGGGAAGGAAGACCACACAGTAGAAAATGTCATCTGGATGTTGTTCAAATTAAAAGGGAATTTAGTTTATTTATTTTTTTATTAACAATGCTTAAAATGTATTAAATAGTCTCTATTTTATTAAAAAGTGAGAGGACGAAGAAAACTTTAAACTAATGAACAATTTGTTTTTAAATGTTGTTGAAATTCTAACTATTTGTTCAATTAACAAATTAAATCAATATCGAAAGTGCTCCTATTTGTTTCTTTTTTTTTGCAATATCATCTAAAACTATACTTTATTTTTCTTTTTATTTTATTTTAAGTGGAAATGTGGAAAAGAAAGAATCGAAACCAAGAATAAAATTATCTTTGATTAATTTATTTCCATTTAAAAATTGATTTAAATTTATTAAGAAAACTTAAAAGGCAGGAGCTAAATAGCTAGCATATTTTAAAAGTAAAATGTAGGCCATTTGTTTTTAAATTATTATTTTTTACAATCTCAGAAAGAAAGGTTTACTATGTTCAAGTGGTGTTGTGTTTTCGAAGAGAAAGTTGTCCAACATATGTTCGCACTGCAGGCCAAGAACTTTTTATAGACGCCGACGTGGTGCCAGCCAGTGATAAGATTGGGGGAGCCCCAATTGCATAACTGGCGACTAACCAAATAGTGGTGCCCATTTCCCATGCAGCTGATCGTGTTATTCAAGATCAAATACGATCGGTTCCAATGGGAAGTGGCCAATCAGAAGGGGATGCTGCTTGGAGTTCGGGGGCGATAAGGAAAACGACAGCAGCTAGCCCCCAAGTCGAAAATAGAACCCAGAACTAACCTTGCTTTTTGGTAGAGGGATCGGTTTCCTGGTGACTGCTTACAAATGGCCTTAATCCACAAAAGAAATGCTAACGCGGTGGATCTATAATTGAGTTTCCCAGTTGGAGAGGTCGTGGATATTAACTAGTTCTTCTCGCTTTGTCACCTCTTTGCGAACAAATCCACATAGTTTCTTGCACGGCGCGGTGTTTGATTTACATTTATATAACCACTAATTGCGGCACTTTCGTTCGCCAATTTCGATTTCTACTTTATTTGGCCAACAAATTGTTAATGCGAACACACACGGTAACTCTCTGTTTTTGTTGTTGCTGCAGGGCGCACACTCGAGTTGTTGTATCGGATTGCTGGCAGTGGTGCTCAAGCCCGGGTTAATTCTAATATTCTCGCGGATCGGGGCAACTGGCTGGTTTGCTGCGCGACGACTCTCTGTCAAGATGAATCCTGGCGACCGGAATTATAAACTACTTCGATGAGAGGCTGCCAAACGAATTGCAGTTTCTTTTCCGCGTACACAACTTCACGGTGCACAGCTGATCGACAATGTGACCGCTGCGCGAGTATTTAAACATGCCTGTGTTGTGGCAAAATGTACTAAAATAGGACAGGTCATATGGTGGTGGAAAAATGTAGCCAAGACTCACACCGACTTGAGTTTTGATTGCACTTCGATTGCACTTGTCAACAAATTTGAAAAATATATACATATTTTAAATAAAATAAAATGGCGAGCAACATAACAATTAAATTGTGTGTGTTATTCAATTCTCTACTTTAAAATCGTATGCCTTTTTGGATCGAACAGAGTGAAATATAAATAATGTTTGTGTTTTTATTGGTTATTTGCTAACAAAATGTATACAGTCATAGGATTATAACTTTAACACATTTTAATAAAATTATAATCTTATTCTGCTATGGGTACCGCTGATTAATTAAGTTAAGATTCGTATGATGAAATTTCAATTTAATTATCGAAAATTTGTAACGGAAAGCTGTCAAAAAATACCGAATACCAGAAAAAACACGAACAAATGGTAACACCAGTGGACTGTCAAACTGACAGCTGCGTCGGCGATTGTGATTTGCAATTTTTGTAGTTTGGGAAAACATTTAACAATAAATTTGGAATTTACTCGGGATTAAGCGCAGATCAGAACGTAGTGCGATGTCCAACCCACAGGCGACAGTCACCGCTTATCTGGCGGCCCAAAAGAAAACCTCAAACAAAGATCTCGCAGCGGAGTGGACGCTCATCGAGGAGCTCTACAATGAAAAGTGAGATTCGAGGCCAAAAATCTATTTTCCTCTGCTAATTTACTTACTCCACAGACTCTGGAACGAGCTGACCATCAAGCTGGTGGATTTCGTGCGCCACGAGTCCTTGCAGGACGAGACGGCGCTGCTGCAGCTCTACCAGAACTTCCTGTCCACCTTCGAGACGAAGTGAGTCGGCTTCTTTGGATGACTCGGCAGTATTCTAAATTCTTGTTATTTGCAGGATAAACCCATACGGGCTCATCCAGATCCTCGAGGTGGTGGTGGACAACATCGCCGACAAGAAGGAGGCCATCGACTTTCTGGAGAAGATGAAGGACAAGGTTAAGATCTGCGACGAGGCGGTATGGTATCTGCAGGTGATGCAGGGCAACCTCTACCTCAGCAATCTCAACGACCTGAACGCCACCAAGAAGATCATCGAAGAGCTGCGCGATGTCCTGGAGGAGGCAGGCAATGTGACGCCCGTCCACGGAAAGTACTACATGCTGGCATCCCAGTATTATCGACGGGTGGGCAAGCACAGCGACTACTACCGGTGTGGCCTCCAGTTCCTGGGCTGCTCTCTGGAGGACTACCCGCGCGATCAGTGGGCCCAGCAGGCCTTCTTTTTGGGTCTGGCTGCCCTTCTAGGGGATGGCGTCTACAACATCGGAGAGCTGCTGGCACATCCCATCCTGGAGTCGCTGAAGGGCACGGAAAACGAGTGGCTCATGGAGCTACTCAAAGCCTTCAACACGGGTGACATTAACAAGTGAGTGGATCCACCTAATCTGATATCTCTAGTGATTAACAAGCCCTCTTTCTCGACAGATTCAATGACATGAAGAAAATCTGGTCCAAGATACCCGATTTGGCCGCCCAAGAGGTCAAGCTGCGCCAGAAGATTTCCCTGCTTTGCCTCATGGAGATGACCTTTAAGCGCACGGCCATCGAGCGGGCCATCTCCTTCACCGACATCGCCCAAGAGACCAAGCTGCCCGCCAAGGAAGTAGAGCTGCTCATCATGAAGGCCCTGGCTTTGGACCTTGTGCGCGGAGAGATTGACCAAGTGGCGGGAGTGGTAAACATGTCCTGGGTGCAGCCACGCGTCCTTAACCGCAACCAGATCGTGAACATGGCCAGCACTTTGGACACCTGGATGGGTGCCATCACGAACATGGAGAAGCTGATGGAGAATCGTGCCGCCGAAATTCTCACCAATTAGTTTTAGGTTTCGCTTGATCTTGATGGTCCCCACTAATTTCCACTTGCGCAAACGCTTTTGTATTTAATTAAAACCCCAAAACAATTCATGTTTGTGTTAATTTCTTTTCGTTTTAATTTAACTCCCTGACAGTTTTTCGTGTAAAAAGTTATTTGTGCTTACGGACTGGCTTAATCCTAGCTTATTGGCTAAATCAGATCACTTATCGAGGAGTTGTTGCTAAATAGTAGGAGGGCTAACATTATTTACAATTTAAGAAATACGTCGAATTTGGGGATAGACTCTGGTTACCTAACAAGCTAAAATATCGATCAATAATTTGGAATTTGCTGTAGCAATAAAAGCGGCCTGCCTATCACTAGCTGGAACCGCCATCTCTGGCCACCACCACACCCGCAATCAAATGTTCAGGCAGCGCAGCTTGGTATCCGGCACACGGGAGGTGAACTCGAAGGATGGCGGGCGGCGGATGTCCTCGTGCGAGTCGCGCCGTATTCTTTCCGGATTGCGGCCCATCACAGACGACAGAGGTATTTGGCGGCGGTACAGCTCCTCCAGAACCAGGCGCTCCAGTTCGAACAGATGATCGTCCCTTACGCCGGGAATCTCCTCGTGCATGAAAAGCGCCAGGCGCAGCAGGTACTCGGCATTGTGACCGCTCGGTCCGCGGCAGGTGACAATCTGTTGGGCAATCTCCTCCACCGGGTCGTCGCCCAGCCAGTGTATATTCTCCGGTGTGGCCACATAGACTAATACCTCGACTGCCTCGCCACTAAAGGGGGCGTCCTGGGAGGCGACGCGCGGGAAGAACTTGGTATCAATCGTTGCATAGCCACCTGTTGGGTTCAATATAGGTTAGCTCTAATCTTGGGCCCACTCTAAGATTGATTCACTTACCCAGTGTGCACTCTCGCTGCTTGAGATAATCCAGTGCTGTGCAGCCTGTTATTCTATAAGCGCAACCCCAAGTGATTCCCTGCAATCAAAAATGTGGCACATATAAAAAAATAATAATAAACCAGATGTTAAACATAAATCTAAAAATATTTTTTAGCACTCGGCGGGGTTTGAACTTGTGTGTTGCGGATCGGGGCGTGCTATTCTTATCGCGCACTGTCGCCGCTTATGATTCCCAACTCGTTTTCCCGCAGATGGCACGTATAAATAGCGCTACCTGCGACACATGACTTGCCGCTTTGAGTTTTTCATGCTTGTCTTTCGGGGCCACAAAACGAGTTCCTGGTAACTCCCACCAATAATGCCCTGGGCGAAAGTCCCCGGGCCTAGGATAGAAAGTATCAAGGCGTAAAAAGTGCACTGTTGCATTCGCCTATATTCTGCGGAAATCCGCCTGGCTGGTGATGAAGAGGGGTTTTTTCGAACCACGAATCTTTTCGGCCAGGTTGTCTGCGGAAATCTGCCAGAGATAACCTTAGATATGGACGAGTTGGTAGGACTCTCGGAACGTTAAACACTCCGGGAGAAACCCGCCTACACGGAATGGGGCTTACTTTGGGAAACTCGAACGGCAAATCACTTTTTTTACTGCTCCCCACACTAGTAAATTATATTTAATATATGACACTCACCTCTTTGTCCTCAACGAGCGTTGCAACACGTCCAGGCTGTAACAAAGAATGAAAGTACACATTAGCACTCGAGTATATTTCATACAGTTTCATTTGTGGAGCTTCAGTATTTATTGCTTTCACAAAGAGGGCTAGGTCCCGCCTGCACACAGCTCGTTGTTTGTTTACCTTCTGTATATTTGCTTTATTTACGACACTTACACATACATATAACTAGGGTCATATATGGACCTTGACTTATTTCGAAATTGTCGATTTTCTCATGATCGCAACAGTAGCACAGATCGCACAGAAAAGGAAAATAATGGAATTCATTTCGGAAATTACAGAACATTAAAATGCATGAAATATTTTAGACTGCTAGTGTAAAATTTACAAAACAACACTCTTAAACTGAAATTCCCATGCGAACCATGATTTAATTATAAAATTTTCAATGCGAATTTTTAATTTCTAATCTGACATTGACTTACTTTAACAAGCAAAAATGGGCTAAAACAGGCGATTTGATAAATAAAAACAAAAATACTCAAATTCCGATCCCAAACTGGTTTCCCGATATTTTTAAGCATCGAATCGAATTTAAACCTATTCCAAGGGGCTTGTCCTGACTTGTTTAGCAATCAAATCACTTATGTTAATTGAAACGCAATCTGTATCTTAATTGGCAGCCGCTCTAGACGCTGGCAAATGCTAATTTCACTTGTTGTTTGCCATTAGCCACACACAGCTGATAACGCCCGACGAATAGATAACGCGTGCCTGATCACTTTGCCCACATTGAAAACTGGCAACTGGCGACGTACGCTACTAGCAGACGAAAACATAAAGACAAATAGCAGGGGGCAATAAAATAATTACCAGCTCACTGCTGCTAGTTGGTGGGTAAACACACGTGAAAGCTGCTAACAGACGAGGCCAGACCAGTCTAAGACCCCGATTTGGGTAATCCCACTCACCTTTTTCTCACAGCCGCGGTGGGTGACGTTGCCCTGCCAGAATCGGCGCACATAGCCCCTGATATAGCCCGTAATGCACTTTGTGTAAGTGAAGCCAGGATGCCAGCACAAGGATCCGTAGCCAAAGACCCAGCAGGCGGGATCCGAAGGGGCTTCATTGTTGTTATTGCTCGGACGATTCTCCTGCTCATTCTGGTCGTTGTTATTGTTTTCCTCCGCTGATCCCAGCTGGCCATTGGTGAAGAGATTTTTGAAATGTGCCGGCACCTCCGCCGGCTGGCGATGACCACTGAAGTGAGCCATGTCTTGTACCCTGTGGTTTCCCCTAATATTCCTGAATTCTTCGGGCGTGGTCGTGGTCTGCTGGCTGCTTATTCTGGTTGAGATCAAGATGGGGATTCTGGGACTGCTATCTGGGCATGCTGGTGGCTGCAGGCTCCGGCTCCTAGTGTTACATTGCTCGCCGGCCGACGGCTCCAAGTGCAGCTGAGATTCTGTGGATGGCCAGAGCACAGCGATGTTACATAAAACTCGAAATTTTGATTAACTGTTACTACTAAATAAGCCCTACAAAAATATGTATTTCAGCCGAAACCTGATCCCTAGCTTACTTGTGGGTGGTTTTGGTGCTGAGTGATTTGGTGGTTTAGTTTTCTATATATTCCTGTTGATTTAGTTCAGCCTCGGGAGACTTTTCGCGCCGACTGCGACCTTATAGTTCCGCGAGTGTTCGGGAACTAAACCGCCCAGCGCGAAAACCGAAAACATTTCCAACGCCCCGACGTTCGCGAAGAAGAAGACTAACACAGAGCGGCGGAAAGTAAAAAATAAAAATGTAAAATAAATATTTATGACGCTGTGTCTGACGACTCTCAAGACTTATCTATAGGTTTGAATATGGCGAACGAGTATTTAAATTGCCACTCGCCAAAGCTCTCTCGCCCTCTCACTCTCTTTCTCAGTCTAGTTTCACTATCAACCGAGAATTATGGCAAAAATCTTGGGACATTGGATTAAGGTTACTTGCTGCCCAAACATGTCCATAAATAATACAACAATTAAATAAAGTCAAATATTTATATACGGTATAAACGCTAAATAATAACCGATCATATAATGACAAAGCTGGAAAAAAGCTGCGTGACGAAAAAACCCCTTGAACTGAAGAATCAGTCATAAATTAAGGCATTTTATAATTATAAATATATAAACGCCTCAAATTAAGAAATGATTTTGGAAATTGCCAATCACGGACCATAAAGATCCTTGTCGGCTTAATATTTATTATGTAACCAGCCAGACAGCGAAAAAGGTCGCAAAACAAATCACTTCAACTGATATTTATTGTTATGATGATTATTATTTATTATTAAATATTTTTCCAGGATTTTTCTGATTCCAAATAAGTAATTATTGTTCCCTAGCAACAGTCAACTGATATAGAAACTAATTGTAACTATTACAGTGATTAGATCAAAGTCAACAGAAACCTACGACTCTTTATGATAAGATTGCTACTTGATTTATAGTCATTTTAGATGGAAAATGAAGAAAAAATTGTATTATTTATTTTATTACTAAAGTTATTATTGCAACTTCCCCTCAGTTCAAAGTCTAGGTTCAACCATTCTTTATGATATTATCGTAAAGCATATTTATCTGCAAATATTTATATATACAATGCTTTTTTATGTATTCGCACTGAGCGGGCGAAAAGAAATTGTACTGTTCTAGATAAGTTTATCAGTTTAATTTGTTTGATTATCCGTTTTAAAATTAATTTATTTTAATAAAATTCAAGAAGCATTTCCCTAAATATCTGCTTATATACCTTTTGATGGTACGAATATTTATCATTTTAACTAAGAAGTCTATATTTGCAGTTTTTTAGTTACTTATCATTTTAGCTGTCTCAAAGAGTATGGGTAATTCGCTGTGGGCAAACAAATCTCACTTTAGTATTACTTTCGTCAGTTCAAAGAGGAGAAAGGAGAGCAGGGAAGCCTTATATTAAATATGAATGACCGATCTTTTCTCCGTGCTAACTACGCTGCTGCCCATGACCAAATACATAACTTTAAATGGCCGACGGTAAGTATACTTGTTTTCTAGGCTTGTGCCCATACACACAAAAAAACCATGCGAAAAATATCATTAGCAATGCCAAATTTCTTACAATAAATAATTTAAGCGATGACTTAATTTCCTACAATGTTAATGCATGTTTTAAGGCTTTCGTGAGCATTTTAAATAGCTCATAAGCCAAAAGTTTGATAAGATGTACAATGCAAATTAATTAGTCTTTTGGTTTACCGTTTTTTTATGTGTAGATGCCACACCATCGTATCGTGATGGGTACCATTAACGAGGCATGCTCGATATATAAGCGTAAACATGTATGTACAGTCGTGTGCATATTTGTTTGTATTTTTAGCTATTTTATTTCTCGCGTAGCACTTATACTTTAACTTACATACATACATATGTATATGAATAAACTTAAAAATTTCGCACACTTTGTTTTGATTGCCGCCTTTCCGAAATGCCAAGGGAATTTAAGAGTATTTGTGAGCTTTCTGTTTTTATACGCTGTTTCTAAATACCAGTCTTTTTTTTCTTTTCGTTTGTTTAATTTTAATCTTTTCTCTTCTTCTTCGGGCTATGATATTTTTGCATAAATAAATTGACCCAAAAACAGGCTGGATTGTGGAAAATAACCGAAAAAAAGTTCAAAAACCTTAGGACACACATCCGCACGCATACCGAGACAATCTGGCGTGTGTGCTTACGACACCTCCACATCCTCAAAACCACACACACGTATACACACATTCATATACGACTTTTCTTTTGCCTTACGACTTGATTACGTATACGCAGCGTTGGCCACTGCTCGTTTGCCAAATGAAAAACGGTTCAAAATCTACTCACTATACATTTCTGGGTCCTTGATACTGAACTTTTTTCATTGTGAAAGTTTTTTGCCAACGGTTCAAGGTTAGCCAATTTTTCTCAAAATTGTTGATATAGCAATCTATAGTTTTTATCGGTTGTAGGCTGGGGAAGTGTGTATAGGTCTCTAGGCATCGGGAAACGTCAGGGAGGGTTTTGTTATGTGAGCAAATCAACTTGTTTTTGTGCTTGGGTAACAGGCGCAGAACGCAGAACACACAAAAATTCTGTGCTCCGTTTTCTATGTATACACAACAAAGCCTTAAGCCCATTGATATCACATGTACATGGCATACGAGTGTTCGTTTTTTAGGGGGGCATAAAAGTGTATCTTGGGGGCGGACTGAAATTTGGCGAAATCAACAAAGCACACGAACCCACAAACAGAATACTTCATTCTGCTGGGCCAGCGAGGCATTTGGATCAGGGCTTAGCTTTGGATGGGGGATTTACGTGCAGCTGTCTAAATTTCTGTCGGGCTTATCTCATTTGCGATTCTCTCATTTAACTTTCATCGCTCGGCGAATGATCACAATTGAGATTGACAGAGTGTTAAATGGTTTGGATTAGGCAAGCTAAGCGTCTTAATAGGATGGTGCACCATATTATATGTCAACACTCTACTCGATAAATGTGTGCCTATCTATCTATGTTATATCTATATATTGAAGCTTATCCTACATATCTACCAAATCTATCACTCAATATTATTGTTATCGATATGATAGAAACAAAACACGTTGAACAAAATACGTTGGTAAAGTGAAATCTTAATTCTTTGGCATTATACAAGCAAAAAATAAAAAACATAATCAATAAAGTAAGGCACAATATTAAAATATTTAAATTATGCTTTGGTACTCCAAAACACGCTTTATTGCAATCACAATAATTAAACAAGCTCCTTAAGTGTTCCTTTTTTATGGGATGTAGCTCAATTTATTGCTTAAAAATTAAACACTTGAGTTTAATATAATAAACCAGGCTACTTGGCTTTGCACTTCTAATTAAACAATTAAAAATATATTTTATTTTATTGTATATAATACTTGGCTAAATTGACTTCTGTTGCCTTTTTCTTTCCACCTCATCAAGATTATTTGAGGGCAGGTCTGAACGGCCTAGACCAAATATTATTGGTAAATAACCGACCAGACCGACAAAACTGGAGTATGTAATTTATAGTCGCGCGTTTGCCGTATCGCCATATAATTTTGCTCAACTGATAAGAGTTCAGTTTGAGTTGGTCTTGGAGACGAAAGGTGTCTGATAAGGGGTTGTTTTTTCTTTTTACCCCCCGAAAGAAAAGATAAGATGTGTGAACAGCCAACCGGTAGATAAAAGAGTTCGCCAGACAGTCCGGTTGGACAATAGCGCAAAAAGGTAAACAACTTTTTGGCTCGGTCAGATGCACACAGTTCTACACACATATCAATTAACACATCTGGCCTAATTTTTCGCTTTATAAAGCATATACATACATACCAATCCCAAGCAACCCCCGAATATTGTCTTTTGCGCATTTTTAGCATTCGTTTCTTTTGACTTAGTTGGTACACACGTGTGGCTCTCTCATTCGGCAAATTTTCTGACGCTCAATCCGCTTGTTTTTCGAAACCAAAGACTATTATTAACCGCAAAACTTATATTTAACTTTAATGATGTTTGCTATTTGCACTGTAAGATTTATTCAGCCAAAAGGGGCAAACTCTTACAGGAAGTTTACTCCTAAATGGAAAAGTAAATGTTTGATCGTGAATACACTCGGTTTCCATAAAATATTTGCTTAAGTCGAAAGTCTTATTAAGCATATACTCTTGTATGGTAATATTTTTATTTTTTATGTCCCCATCAATTAAAGTTATTTTGTCTTTTAAAGGTCTACAAAACACCTTGAAACTGATATTAATTTAAAGGGGTTACTGTCGCAGCGATCTTGAACGGTAACAGTCAGCGTGGCTGACTGAAAAATGTATTTATTCAAAGAATGACAATATCTATATTTGGGCGCGAATTTCAAATCGTGGAATGCACACGGCACGTGCCAAAAAATGAGTACCAAACTTACTAGCTGATAAGGCGTATAAAAATTCTCAAATTATTACAATAATAGTTTTCACTCTACTGTTATTGTTTTTGTCATTCGGTAAGTAAGTCGTTTGACCTTGGGAATGTCACACTGCTGTAGTTAAGATGTTAACCTAATAACGGAGAAGAGGAATGGTCCAACTAATGACATCTGGACGAATGGATATGAAAGAAACCTTCAAATAACCTGCGAACAACTTGAACATTACTTTATTTTATGATTTATTTTTCATTTATTTTCCTTCTAATTCTTGTAGATTTAAAAGTATATTTATTAAGATATCTCAAAAGCAACCTACATATGTTAAACTATTATTCTAGTATTATTATAAAAACCACAAATCGGAATTGAGTCATTGAACCCAAACAAATAAATAAAGAAGCAAATAAAACTCAAGAAAAAGACTACGTCAGCATTAAAAAACAAAGACCCTCTTGAACTGAAGTTTATTTATGCTATAAAATTGTTACTCATGTAACGGAATAATTGCGTTTTAATATAATTTTCAAGTTTTTATGACAAATATAGAAACAAAGAAGTTTGTTTTAAGCAAAAACAAAGAAGTAAAGAAATTGAGCTTATAATATATGTATAATAAGTAAACTGTATTCATGTAAGAAATAATGTAGCTTCAAAAAATTTGGTAATCTTTCAAAGGTATAATGATTTCAAACTACCATCAGGAAATATGTACTTTTTTAATTTCTCTACTCTGTCATGAGTAAATTTTAGATGACGTTTGTTTAATCTGTCATATATAAATATATCAATTTCACTTATTTGAGTTCTTAATGCATTTGCACTTTTTTCAGGGTCTGCGAAATGGCATCAACGAGTTACATGTTCAGTGACTGAGCAATAAAATAAACTATTAAAAATATCTACAAGCACGCAGTGTGCTAGTAAACAAAGCAAAAATAAATTTAAATCTGTTTTGAATCAAAACATTCGAGGGAGATTGAGAGGAAGAGAGAGACTGGGAGAGCAGAGAGAGAACATGTGGGGCAGAAGATAACGGACAAGGGAGCCCACTCACACACGCACACATTGATAAGCTAGAGCAATTACAGCAACAAAACGTTGTAAGTGAACAACAAGGTAAATAAAGTGTATATATATGTGTGTATGCACGTGTTGACACTGAAAGCTCTCAACTTGGCACAGTGACACACATATGGTAAATATATATATTCTCTCTGATCTCTCCACATGCAACAATTTAATTTCAATTTACTCACCTGTCCATTTAATACCGCTTTTACAGGAACGCTATCAATTATTATGGTATTTCTCGCTTATCAATATTCGTTCAACTTTTGCACTACACTCCGCTTTTGGTTACTCCATTCGTTTTCCGTTTTGATCAGCTTTTCCTATTCCGCTGGGCCTTGCTGCGTGGCAATAACAACAATAACATTTCGCACTCTTCGCGCGCCTTGTAATGAAAACAATAACAGCTCCGACAGGCGATTGCCTTCTCGCTTTTACACTATCACTATCTCGCTTTCCGCTGGCAAATGGAGCAGAGCGACCGTCTCCACCGACGGCTCCAATGTAAATGCGAGAATTGCGCCGTTTTTTCGCTCCCAAATAATGCTGTCCAGGTTCCCCCTACCCAGCACCACCCAGCCCCGCCCCCTTTGTCGGTCATTTCTTCTTCAGCGAGTTTCTCGCTGAGCGAACATAAAAGGTAAAAATATGATGGATTCCATTACAAACCTGTACCGGCATAAGAGAGTGTGCAATTAATACGCGTATGCTGAATTTTGCTTACCACTTTTTGAGTCATATGCAGTTTCATACATACATTAGTACATAAGCACAAAGAACATTGATATTCTATTAAATACACTAAAAAAAATATTATTTGAAGATATAATTTTGAAGATTGTTATATCCACATTAATATTATAAAAGAAGTCCACATCTCTAATTATGAACATAAGAAAAGAAACGAATGTTTTTCCAAAATATTTGTTACTCAGTATAGACAAATAGTATAATGGATAGAGCTTTTATGTATTTGCCTCAGTGAACTTCTGATGATGAAACTCCAAGGACTTTGATGCTGACTCTCCCACTCTCGACATATCTCTTTTGGCAACGCTCTCTCTGCGCAAAGAAATTAATCTCTCTCACTCCCATCCTCCATCCCCAATACTACACATTTCTCCAACTCTCTCTCTCCCTGTTTATCTCTCTCTCATGCATTGGCTGACGCAATTCATACGCACTGTTGCCGCATGCAGCGCAATTTTATGAATGGAAAGTAGAAAATGCAAAAGCAACAACCTCAATTGGCACCTGGCAACTGGCAAAGCGAACAACAGGTGTAATTTGCAAACCCAGATCGAGAAAAGTAAAAAATTCGCAGACACCGCCGCAGCTTAATTGTCTTAATTGGAAATTGATGTGCAACGCTTGGAAGTGGCTGACTGATGACAAAATACGTCCGCAACCTTCAGTCAAGTTGTTACCTCGGTAAAAACAGACACCTACACAACTGATAAGTGTCTGCACTAAACTTTGACGAAATTGCGTCAGGTAAATATTGGTAAGCATCAGTGCATTTGTTAAACTGATTGAATGTAATTGAAATACAAAAATATAACTGATAGTAAAAATACAATACTCTTTAAAATAAAGACATTTTGAAAGTGTAAATGAAAAATAACAGTACCAAATATTTATTTTATATCTTCCACCATAAAGTGACTCCACCAATAACAATTGAATTTTAAAATCTATTTTATAATCCAATTAAGATATATTTTATTAATTAGTGTTATTAATATTGTTCATGTCAAATGTCAGTGTCGCAAGTTTATTTTGCAATTGTGAGTACAAGTTAATGGTATCCATGGTTAATGGTCCATCTAATAAATCTAAGTCTCATTTAATAATTTCTTCTGCATAAGTGTTTCGAGAAATAGAGGATTTACTGTATTTTTTATAGTGTTGCCTGATACATTAAAAACGATTACGGCGTTGTCAGCTAGTTAAACTAAGTTTGCAATGAGCTAAAACGCGCCATCTATGCGGCTTTTTGATGTAAAATGCGCCACCTTGTGGTGAATTTTAAAACTTAGTAAAGATTTGGGGAAGAAAAAGTTAATTTCAAATCCTTTTTTAACAACTAACAAATAAATATTTTTAGAGTATTTAAAGATTTGTGAATATAATATACATTTAGAAATCTATGATTTTTAGGATGTACAAAAAATCGGACGTGGCAGGATATTTAACACAGCTAGGTGTGAATGTATATACAGCTATGAAATAATCATTGTACATTGTTTTCTAAACAACCAGTTAGTAATAGAAAGATTCAACGGATTTTATTGGTTGTGTTATGGTGAAAGTAATTGAAATTTAAGCTTTTTTACTATCATAAAAACTATTCAAAAGAAAAGTTATGTTGTGTTACATCAAATATCTACCAAAATTAAAATATTAATTCATAATAGATTTCTATGCGTTAAGTACAAAAATTCTTATGACTTATATTATTATTTTTCCATTTTTTAATACCAATAATAGGTTAACCGATTCTTGCTTTCTAAATTCTTCAAAAACATAACCAAGTGCAACTATCTCATTCGACACACTTCTTTCGAAACGATTTTATTGATTTCTTACACAATTGCCAGAGCGCCTATAAACACTTTTCAAAAAGAAAATTTGTATTTTAGCTAATTAAATTAAATTAATTTAGTTGGATAGGGTTGTATGGAAGTAAGTATTTATTGATTTCAGACCTTAGTTTTTCTACTTGTGAATCAATAAAAATAAAGTCCAACGAAATTCCCACAGAAGGTAAGCAATGTTGACATAAATAAGTTTTGTTAGAGAAACCTGTTTATTCACTATGCACTATGATATTGGCAAAAGCAGGAAAACTGCACATATCCACATTTAGTTCAATTTTGATCACAACAGGTGATAGTATCAGCTTAGAGCCCGCAGCGGAAAGATGTTTAATATGGAACGGAATATTCTACTCCTGGCACTGGTGGTGAGTGAATTATCGGGAATGGGAGAAGGAGCAGGTGAGTAAGCTGTCCTTATTAAATAGGAAGATCATATTTTTCTCGAATCTGTACGTGATGTTACAAATGTGTCACAGATGTCTTAAAAGATTTAACGGTGTGATTTAAAATGCAAATGCACAAAAAAATCGGGATTTATGACCAAATTGTATATTAGGAACCCCTTTTAGACCTAGCTTGTTACCTTTTTGATCAACAATCTTTTAAGAATGCTTTTAGTAGAGTACTTTTAAAATATGACTGTAAAATGAAAAATATAAAATGTTTCACTCATGCCCAGAGGAAAATATCGTTAATTTAATGCAGTTGATCGATCAGGTTGACTAGCAGTCTAACCGGTTCAGATTGCTAATCAGCCTTAACTGCATTGTAATTAGCGATATTCTCTTCCAGTTCCGGAACAGAAATCTTCGGATGTGGACGGCTCCCAGCCCGGAAACGTGCTGCCCGGGAAAGATATTTGTGGACTCTATTCACCTACATCTGCCAATAGTACAAATGCAGATTTATGGGACTTTCCGTGGATAGCCCGGCTGGCCTACGAAGAAGGTAAGTTAATCACTAAAAATATTTTCATCACCACATAAAAGTGTTATTTAGTTACTCTAAGTCAGGAGGTTTAAATATTAAATCAATTTTATGTTAATACTTATGGTAATTTGTTAAATTTAATTATTGTTTTTAACCGCAAAAAACAGCCCTGTTCCAATTTTCACTTTTTGGTACGACTTAATGTTTTTCCAGCTCAGTAAGGAAAAATAACTATCTATTTATTTTCATAAATAACCATAAGCTATATATTTTTTAATTAAGTTTTAAAGAACTTGAAATATTTGAGTGGCATTTGCTTTTAGAGTTTGAGAAACCGATTAAATCAACTCAATTTTCTACCAGTTTCTTCCGATGGCAGTGCCTTTAGGTGCGGAGGTGCCTTAATAAACTCCCGCTACGTCCTGACCGCCGCTCACTGCCTGTCGAGGCCAGAACTTAGCCCGACCCATGTTCGCCTGGGTGAATGGGACACCAGCACCGATCCCGACTGCGTGACCCGCTTGAATAAGGAGCCCATCTGCGCCCCCAAAGTCATCGACGTGGTGGTGGAAAAGGCTATTATACATGAACAATATCAGCGGAACTCCGTGGACCAGAGGAATGATATTGGACTGTTGCGCCTTAAGGAGAGTGTCAGGTGTGTGGGTCCTTGAATCTGGTTTTATCCTGTGATTCCATCGACGTTATTATATCCTCCGACAGCTTCACCGATTTTGTGCGACCCATTTGTCTCCCAACCGACGAGGAGTTGAGGGACAACTCCTTCGAAGACTATGCCATGTTTGTGTCCGGCTGGACATCCAACAAGCATCTACAGCCAAGTCCGATCAAGCTAAAAAAAACACTCAAAGTGTGGAACCTGACTAGTTGCCAGGAGAAGTTCAGCTCCTACAGGGTTCCGCTGGACAACTCTCAACTGTGTGCTGGCGGCCAGTCGGAAGACGACAGCTGTGTCAGTGGTCCACTGATGGTGCCCATAGAATCCGGCGGTCATAAGGTGTTCTACATCGCTGGATTCGACTCCTACGGAACGAGTCCGTGCGGAATAAAGGGTTGGCCCGACGTTTTTACACGCATAGGAGCTTACGTCGATTGGATACAACAAAAATTGGAGGCATAATCGATACAGTTGATCAGCCATCTGCATTTTTCATATCCAACCCATTTGTTTAAAAAGAATTACTACTTAAATAAGCTTTAAAGGAATTGGTATTTGTGTTTCGTTTAGATACAAACTTAATAAGAAATAAAAAAAAATATTTAGTGGACGACGATTATTTTGTAATTAATAAAAAGAAAAAAAAAAGAAAAGCAAATTATGCAGAATCCATTATAAAAAATTTTTATTTTACGCTATTAAAATCATGCAATGCTAAACTTTAATAGTTTTGCCAGAGAAGTTTGAATGGATAATGGATCTTCTAGCCCTTACTTCTAACTTCGGTTATCCCTAATGCAAATAAAGAAGGCGGGACAGGCGATAATGATTAAATTTACAATTGGGATTATAGTGTGGCAAAACAAATAGTCTTTGCCACCAAAATACCATCAGACCGAATCAAAACAAAACATTCATCAAAGTACGGCGAGAAAACAAAAGCGAGGAAATAAAATAAAATGGAAAAGTGGGGAAGGAAAAGTGGAAAAATTAAAATGGGAAACGCTCGAGCAAACCGCGGGCCTAAGACAAAAGATTTACAATATCGCTGGGGAAGATTTAAAGGTGATTTCCAAAGATATATATTGTGCCTGAGCAGCGATAAATAAACACAACTTTTTGACTATTTTTATTTCGGTCTCTCTTTTATTTTATTTTTTTGCTCACTTCAGTTTTTCTCGGGAGGTATATTGTCAATGGAAAAGTGGGTGCCATTGAGGCAATTTGAGGGTGGGGACACTCTCCACTAAATGTGTCACATTAACGAATTGTTCTTCGGCGGCCCCACAGTTAATTTATGCCCCACACTAATCGCTGTCCAGGTAGAATCGAATTTATTTGATTTCTCTATAAGCGAAATAAGCCTTTCACAAACACGCATTTCATTGAGCGGAAAATCGGTGGAAACTCATTGAAAATAGGGGGGCGTGGCCTGCGGTAGCGTCCTTCTGCCTTAGACAACCGCCAATGTCGTCTAATGGCGGGGCGCGTCTAAAAATAGGAACCACTCGAGAGCAGCGCCCGCTAGCCACTCAAAACGCAGCAGCTTCCGCGCTCCGAGAGGATCGCGAGCACATCTGGGGGCCCCGAGATGCCCGAGATCCCCGAGATCCGTTCTTGGATATTGTCACCAAATGTGTTGCGTTTGCGACGGACGGCGGTACGTACTCTCTGCGGCTCGGAAAACGGCGTGAAACGGGAGTCACAAACTAAAGTGGAAAAAGGAATTCCAAATTTAATTAACAAAATAATATCAAACTCATCAAAATTAAAAAAAAAGAATTTAAGTGTGTGTAAAAATTTGAAAACTCCTTATTTCAATACAGGGCTCTCTTTTAAAACAAGATTTGCGAGTACACTTGCAAAACAGAGAATTTCCAGAAAGTGAACTTACGTAAACGAAGTTTCATAAATGTTATACTTGGCTATAAATCAAGAGTAGACATAAAAAAAATTAGTTGGAAAAATTAACTAAACTGAAATGAATTTAACAGGAAAAACAACTTTAAACTTGTTTGCAATATTAAGTGGACCATTATTAAAAAATACACAAATTACTAGTTGACTCCGAAAAAATGTTGAAAGAACTTTAATTCTGGTTTTTGGAGTTATCCCTTCCATCGAACCAGGAAAGTGTAACATTTTCCAAATTGTTTATTAAATAAGTTATATAGTTAAAAACTTAAAACTTATAAAAACTCGTTGCATAACTTTTAAAATCCAAATATATTATAAAAGTAAAGTGTATTGTCCCAAAATGACCAAGTACAATAGTGGGAATAGTGAAATGCCCGCGGGTCACAACATCAAGCAGGAGTACAACAATGGCTATGGCCAGCAATCTCATCCTGGATATGGATACAGCAGCTATAACCAGCACCAGCAGCCGTCGCATCCCAGCCAGAATCCCCACCAGACTCTGCAGAATTTCTTCAGCCGCTTCAATGCCGTCGGGGAAGCCGGTTCGGGAAATAATGGGTCAACTTCCATCTCTGCCTCCGGATCGGGACTCTCCTGCAACTACAGCCACGGAAACCATCCGGCGGAGATGGACAAGCAGCTGGGCATGAACATGACACCTTCGCCCATCTACACCACCGACTACGACGACGAGAACAGCAGCCTCAGCTCCGAGGAGCACGTCCTGGCGCCCCTCGTCTGCTCCTCCGCCCAATCCTCGCGACCTTGTCTCACCTGGGCCTGCAAGGCGTGCAAGAAGAAGAGCGTCACCGTGGACCGACGGAAGGCGGCCACCATGAGGGAACGCCGGAGACTGAGAAAGGTTCGCATCCATTACGTTACTCTTCCATAATTGGGGTTTAATTACACTTGTGACTTGTTAAGTGAAAGGATAAGTAGAATTCGTTGAAAAGTGTATTGCAGTTAGAAGGAAGCGTTTACGATCTTATAAAGTTTATTCATAATATAAAAGTATATATTCTTGATCTGTTCACTAGCTGACTCGATCATGTCCGCCTGTTCGTATTAAAATCGAGCTAGAGATTTGCTATTTAACAATCATAATTGCTTACGCAGCAACAGATTATTTCAAAATTTGGCCACGCCCACTTTACCATTCCAAAAAATGTGAAATTTATTTGAGAAATCATTTTCGAGCGGTATATCATTTTTCGAGCAACATTTATCAACACACAAAAAGATTTCCAAACCAAATATTTACTTCAGAAGTTGTCAGCTCTAGCCGATAAATATACCTTAACTCTAGATTTGGAAATTTCTTTTTTGTTTGCCGCGCCAAAACAATTGCAATTAGAGTCATCGGTTAGGGCCATAATTACGAATTGGATAATGGAATAACGGGTATAGATCTACACAACTATAGTTTAGCGTACCTTTTTTAGAGACAAGTGAAAACTATTAAAGTTATCGATAGCGAATTTGGGAAGTTATATTAAAGTTTAGTTCAATGGTTCAATTATGAATTATGTGACATGGATCAGTCGATCTCTTATATATACTGGATATAGTAGTTCATTTTAATTGGAAAACATATAAAACACTAAATTTAAAGGTTAACCTATTTTAAATACAAGTAAAAGTCTTACATTAGGCAGGTCATATTTAGAGTTGTGTAGTTATCGATAGAGTGACAAGGCGCAGTCGTTCTTGTCGTTCCTACTGGACAAAGCAGCTAATTTTTAACAAAAATCATCTCAAAAGTAGTCCTAAAAATTTAAGGAATTACTTTAAATGTGAAGCACAAACAATTTTAAACCGTACTATATAAGCTTAAGCTTTGCTCAGTCAAAAGGACTTTAAACTTCGGTGAAAATAAATTGAATACACAACTGCAAAATTGGCAAAGAGTTTTTTAAAATGGTTTCAAAAGCCATCATTTTTAGGATCATAATATCTTGAATTTGAGTCGTTTTGTTTTTTAGGTATAATTTAAGTGTACTTCGTTTGCCGGTTTAAATCATTTTTTTGTTTAATCCTATGTCGAGTCTTAAAATAGGTGTTGTTATATGGAAAATACTTTGTTGCAATGTCATTAGGACCACTGGCACCCCACAAATTAACACATCGCCACTTGCGTTGGATTGCCTGCCCCACCGGGGAGGATCCATTGACATAAAACGCAGAAAGGGAAACCACCCAACGAGTGTAAAACATAAAGATTTGCCAAGACCAAGAGTTAAACAGCGGCATTTATGAGTTCGACAATCGTAAAAGTTTTGGATGAACCACACGTATTTATAGCTCCACATAGAGACATTAGCGAAGGGGAAAGCGGGAAAGAGGAAAGGGGCTGTCATAAAGAGACAGACGACGGGCGAACGGTTTAATTGTTGAAAATTTTATGCTCTATTTAATTTAAAATATGTTTTATTAAAGAGCCACTTAAAGGGGAACACGCCTGGGACTGTGTGTTTTTATTGCGCGCCTAATGGATTTCCATGATTTCAACGATGGCCATTAATTGATTATTCTTTGCACATTCTAGGTTAACGAGGCCTTTGAGATCCTCAAGCGACGCACATCATCCAATCCCAACCAGCGGCTGCCCAAGGTCGAGATCTTGCGCAATGCCATCGAGTATATCGAGAGTCTGGAGGACTTGCTGCAGGTATGTCCAAAGATCTTGTCCTAAAAATCTTAAAACATGGGTAATCGTTATTTCTCCTTTTTTTTGGGATTATAGGAATCCAATCCCACACGCGATGGCGACAACCTGGCGCCCAGTCTAAGCGGCAAAAGCTGCCAGTCCGATTATCTGGTAAGTTTTTCGCCGAACGCCAATTAATATTAAGCCCAGCATCGAGGAGAAATACGTTCCGCAATTATTTTCTCGTAAAATTCTCATGCATGAGCAACGCTTTCGTACATTTTTCTTTGGCGACGCGCACATTCATCAAAATCTCGGGGTCTGGTCGCAGTGCCGAACATGAAAATAGAATATACGGATCCCCGATATCCCCGATGATGTCCCATCCGATATCTGTTGTATCTGCTGACCGGAATTTATGCGCTCGCTGACGTGCGACTTAATAAGCTCCGCTGCCGGGCAATCGTCCTCCTTCCCAGACTCACCCGATTACCGGGAACATTATGAGTTATGATCAGAGGAGTTTGCCTCCATCTGGGCCCCGAAAAGTTTTTCCCGAAAACTTGAAAAAAATAGAGGACAAATAGCCGGAGAATTTACGGTGGCAGGGAAAGGGTCGTTGTCTCTGCATTTAGTGAAAGGCAATAAATAAATTTTCTTTTTATAAGCCCGCCCCTGGACTATGAAATGGAAATGGAAATCGTGTTGTAAATTAATTACAACAAATTCGTTTGGCCGGGTTGAGGAGTAGGGAATCGTCATCCCCATGTTTGGGGGATTGCAGCGATCGCTTTTCTGTTTCGTAATAGTTTCCGTACGTCGGGGAACAAAAACCGATGTGGCAGTTGACAAATTGCACAGGAAAAACATGACATGATCTCGGGGTGTTTTCCTCTTCGAAAGGTGTTGCAAGACATGGCTTAGGTGGGGGAAAGTGGGGCAACAACGGGTGCGGGATATACTCCCAAATGACAGGCCAACAAATTGTCAACAATTATGCAAACATTTTTGCCATCTTCAACGCAACGCCCCCTTTTCGTTTCGGGTTGGTCTGCGTTGAGTAATTTCCATGCAGTTTGTTTAAGTTTTTCACATTTTTAATGTACAAATTTGTTAATTTACCATAAAACTTAGCATATTTGTATGTTCACTGCGCCCCACCCATTGGCAGATATTAATGTGCGGCCATAGTTTGATTAAAAACTGGCATCGCGCCAAACGTGCAGACATTCAAATGCATCTCAGACCCTGGCAATCCATCCATCTCATCCATATCCATTCATTTGGAGCCTGTGTATTTATAAACCTCCGTGATTTAAGTAGAAGATTTCCTTTTGAACTGTTTCCAACTCAGAGTGTGTATCTTGAGTTCGCTATAAATTTCCTTATCGCCGCCAATAAATTGAAGCACTCCAGATATACAGCGTTAAGTGTGGACGAATTCAAAATGCCTTGCCGTCTATCAATCAGATTTCTACGTAATTGGAACCATAATCATTTAACTGGAGAGATAAAACTTCTGGGTGCAAATGACTCACTGAAAGATGTGCGGGCCGCGGGTGCACACTTTCCATTGATAACCGCATACCTGCCAGTGAGTCAGTACTTGATGGGGTTTCCTTCAAATAAGTTTATTACGTTTACAGCCAAATACAAAAATCTGTCATCGAATGATTGTGTACGTTTTGTTATCTTGGACTGACCTCACAGCCCAAGCTTAACATTTCCCAGGAATTTAAAGCAGTTAATAATTACCTTGAAGATAGGTTCGTCTATAGGTTTGAGTTTCTTGGGAAGCGTTAAAGACTACCATTTTTCACAATTCAAATTCCATCCCACAAAACATTTAAAATTTTTATAAACATGAATTTCTAGCAAGCATTTATTTTGGCCGCCAATAGTGATTTTTCTCAAATGGATTATGGGATTTTACGAGTGACCGCAGCACTCATAAAAACATGGCAATATTTCCAAAGTGGGTTTAGTATATAAAAAGCATATTTCATGGTAAAAATTCGTGCAGCTTGGGAATAACAAATCGCATAATGCCGCATATCCGTTACATGCTCGAAGATCGGTGGGGAACTTCTAAGAGGAGCGCGCCAAAAAGCGGCTTAAAATCTTTACGCAACTCGAAAAAATGGAATGCCCAAGTGATAAGTGGCATTTCATTCAGATACAGCGCATGATATATGCCCGAGTTGCTCGGGAAAATGAAATACACCGAAATTCCATATAGACATACAAACAAGTACACCGAAAAAAGTTTAATAATTAAAGCAATTTGTCAGGGGAAAAATTTAAATTTGTCATAAAAAACAAATATATATCTTTTTGTGATACAAGCGTATTTTCATTTCATTTAGAATTATATCAGTTTACATTTTGGTGCGTCGAATGTAAGCATTGAAATTATAAAATGAGATGTACCCTCAGTTTGTATAATTTTTTTCGGTGTATCTGTGTGTGAGTTGTCGTATATCGAGCGCAGGCTGTCACTAAACGCTTGGAAAATGATAAATCGCTTTATAAAAGTGCAGTGTGAGTTCGTCTGTTCTCTTTTAGTTTAGTTCAGTTCACTCGGGTTGAATTCTGTTGTTCTGTGGCTCCTCCGTACTTTGTTGTCCGCTAAATATAAACGAACACTATGGGATGCCCTGTTTTTCCCGATCCTTGTAGACGGAATGACGGCATTATAGTTCAACCAGATGGAGTAGGGGGAGGGGGGCTGAGGGATGAGGGAAACCCACCCAGAAGTGGCAATTATAATTTGCTTAGCATCGGCGTTAATGCGAATTTTTCTAATGAAATCCCTAGCGCATCTCCGTCTCCGGATGCCCTGTCGTCTGCGTATGCTCAGCAAAAATATAGCATCAAATTAATTTAATTGCTAATAAGTGTGCACACAATGCCCCACAAAAACGCCGCAGACAATGCACCACTTTTGCCTGCAGTGGTTCAATGCATTTTAATTGGCCTGTGGAATCTTTACTTGCATAAATTTTGGCTTAATCTCATCATTAGACTGCATTTCGTATGGCACTTGTTGGCCAAGTTGACAGGCCCGGAGCAATTTTGACGTTGTCATTTCGCCTCGCGACACTTTTGTGTAATTTATTGTTTCCCCCAATTTCGCTTGAGGCCAACTAAATGTTTATTTCTTTGATACGTTCTTGCTTTCAGAGCTCGTATGCCGGGGCTTATCTGGAAGATAAACTCAGTTTCTACAACAAGCACATGGAGAAGTATGGTCAATTTACAGGTAAGAGGGTCAAACACATATTACTGATTGACATCCAAATATTAACATTGAATCACCACCAACAGACTTCGACGGCAATGCCAATGGTTCAAGTTTGGACTGCCTTAACCTAATCGTCCAGAGCATCAACAAGAGCACCACGAGTCCCATTCAAAACAAGGCCACGCCCTCAGTGGCAGATTCCAAGACGCCGCCCACATCTGGAGTGCCTGCATCCACATCTCTGCATGCGAACTTCAAGCGGAAGTGCAGCACCTAGCATTAAGTCCCAAACCACTTAGGCAATTGTAAAGATATTTTTAAGAGGATACACGAGATACCCAGTGACCCAGATAGGCCTTAAATTATTTGTATAGCCCTAGCACTTAATTAAACGATAATTCAAACAGCGAATAGAGTCTTTAACTTAATCGAGCTCCAGTTTGCGGAAGGATCCGCTCATCCCGTCCAGCTCTCCATTGGCCCAGGCACTGGACAATCCGACGCGGAGTTTCTCATTGGTTCCGTACTGGGCGTCTTTGGCCAGGTAATCCTTGTAGTCCTGCAGCTTCTGGCGCCAGTAGTCCACAGACTCCGCCTGGTAGCCATTGGTTCCTCCATACTCGATGGTCATCGCGTCCCTGGGCAGGTGCTGGTACAGATCCTCCGACTTTTTGTGCACCACGAACTGTGAAGAAGGAAATGGGCGTGGTTAAGATATGATCTTGATATTCATTATTTCGGATTTTTTCTAACAAACTTATCTCTTATAAATTATTTCTTTTAAATATTGCCCTAAAAATGGCCAACCGGTTCTGCTATCTTCTTTGTCATATAGCATTTACGAGCTGATACGAATCCAAAAAAAGTATTAAATATCTAAACACAAACTGAATGAAATGAAGCTTTTTTTACCACATTTATTTATGAAATTGTTGCGCATGATTAATTAAAAATGTTTGTTACTATCAACGAAGATTCTACATATATATAAAATCAATCAAGAAGTACTAAACATTATTACGCAAATGAATAAATACCTATTTCCGGCTCAAAGCCCTTTTATTTTGATATTTTACTTAGTCTGTTTAAAAATAGACCTTACAAATTAAACATAATATATCATATAATGACTCACCTTAAAAGGTAATTTGGAGGGTAAGAACTTTGTTACAAAGTTGAAAATAGTCTGTCCTTCTTTTCGCATATTTATCATATGAATCTCCACAAATCGCAGAGGGATACACTGATCCACCAAGGCAAAGGCCTTCTTTAAGAAGAAGGGATCGTACTGTAGCATTTGCTCCATGGTCACGTCCCGAGCATCCACCACCCAGACCAGGCCGGAAATGGAGGCATTATCGCACTCCAGGGCCAGTAGCTCCAGCATGATGAAGACCAGTTTGAAGGCCTCCCGGGGATTCGACTTCTTGGGATCGATGTTCCGGAACTGCGAGATGATAACCCTCGGTCCCTCGGGACTCACAGGTCGCGTGGGTATCACGTGGATCCTGGGGATTGGGGAAGTAAATTAGTCATTTGTATTACAAAATGCCTTAATTTATTAAAGGGAGAATTAAGTTTGTGGTAACCTTAATTATTTTGAAATTTGTAACTTAACAATGGCCAGAACATTTTTGATAGTAATATTTGTTAACTTTATACAGCCAGCATGAAATTAATTTCCAGCAAGTAATACCCATAGATAGTGAGTGCATAAATTATTTTTATCATTACCACGATAAAGATGTTCATTATTTTTGACACTACTGATTAGAAAGGTGAGTTTAAAATAAAAATGAAATTCCGGCTAGACCAGATATGTTTTTATCGGACAGGATGCACAACCCACCCTCTTTGCAGCTGGTTGAGCAGGGCCTCATCCACCTGGCGAGATCCCAGGACCTCCGGGAACACGCTGCGCAGGGAGTAGTAGTTGTCAAAGCGCCGCTTGGTCTCCTCCTGGCTGAAACGGCAGCGTCGCAGGAAGGCCAGGATCAGCCGCTCGTCGGTGGGCGCCTTGAGGTGCGGCGACTTCGTGATCCACGTCTGGATGGTGGCTATAATCTCGGCGCGCTGTGCCTGCTCTTCGTTGCACTCGCTCTTTGCCAGGGCCGCCAGTTGGGGGTCGAGAGGTCTCAGGTGGGTCGCCATTCCGGCGCTCGTTTCAATGCTAACTGAATGCCAAAACCACTGAGGCACCGCCGTGGTCGAGGTGTTGGTGGTGGCTTTTGCAGAGGTGTTGGTGGCGCTATCTAATCGGGGCAACACCTTGTAAACTAGCTGGAACGGCAACCCGAAGCCCACGGCAGGCGAGTACATACAGATACACGAGTGCATAGATAGGTGATAAGTGGGCGTTATCTTTAATTGATCGACTACAGCAGAGCTTGGAATGTGTATATGAAAGGTGTAGGTGGGGCAGACTTCCTGCTTCCGGGTCATGGTCAGTCCCAGTTCAGCCGGCGGAAGGAGCCACTGGCCCCGAACTCGGCCTCATAGGTGGCAATCTCGCCGGGTCGCAGCTCCTCGATGGTCCCGTAGTTGCAGTCCTGCTCGAAGTACCCGCGGTAGCTGTTCAGCAGGTCCTCCATGTAGGCCACGCACTCACCCAAGTGGCCATTTGTGCCACCGTACTCCTCCGGCAGCGAGTCCTTGCCAATGTGCTCGATCAGCTCCTCGCTGTTCTTCAGGACGCGAATCTAAAATGGAAAATGGAGAAGGAAATTTAATAAGGTTAGTGCTTTCATTAAAATAATTAATATTATTAAACATGGGAAATCTTTTTTTTTTTATTGAGAAATGCGAACAAATATTTTTTTTCATTTTTTTTTAGTTCTTCATGTTAAAAATTAATTAATAGTTTTTAGATTGTCTTGTTTTAGAACTACTATAATGGAAACCAGTAAATATAAATAATTATAATTGAATATTATTATTTCCGAAGCTGCCAACGGAACTTTCAATTAATATAATAAACCCATTTTAAAAACGAAATGGAAAAACAATTTAGTCTTTGGTATGAAAGGAGAGAACCTGAAAATTTTCAGGTGCCTATGGCTTTTAAAATTCAGAACAAAAAGTTTCGAAACCTTATACACACCGGATAGTTGACCTGCATGCTGAGCACGTTGTACAGAAACATGACGGTGCCCTGAATGTCCTTGGGCATGTTAATAATGTACATCTCCTTGACCTTCAGGGGACTGCAGTTATAGAGCCAGTTCCACCACTTGCGAAACAGAACCCTGTCGAATCGGCGCATCTTGTCCGAATTGACCCCCTCGAGGTCAATGATTTCACAGATTCCCGCCAAGGAGGCGTGGTCATTCTCCAGCGCTATCACTTCCATGGCCATCGCGGAAAAGTGATAGATCTCACGCAGCATGTACAGATTGGGATCGAAGTGGCCAAAACGGGTTATGAACATGGCCGAACGACTATCTCCCTTGGGCATATCCGGATATAGGCATATTCTGAAAGGGAAATCATTCATTATGGGTAGCTTGACCCAAACCTAATCAATCTTCATTTAAAAAAACCAAACGAAAAATAAAAAAAAAATCAATAAAATAATAATTATGGACGGTTTTACCAGTTCTCTGGTTGCTTACCATTGAATGCTTTTATATACATAGATTATGTAACTTATTTGTTAGTAGTTCTTTGAAAACTATAAAATTGAGAATGATTTTGTTATGGTTAAGCTTACCCCATGCGATTGATGTCCAGGAGTCGCTGCGTCACACAGCGATTGTTCATGATCTCCGGGAAGAGGTTGTAGTGGGTGAAGTAGCGGTCGATCCGGCGCTTGGTCTCCTCCAAACTGTACCTGCAGCGTCTCAGGAAGGCGATCAGGAAATCCACATCCGTGCGGGCGCGGAGGTGCGGCTGCTGGCGAATCCAGACGCGCAGGATGATGATGTCCTGCTGAATCCGGTCGGGCGTCTCATTCACCTCCTGCTCGGCCAATTTGGCCAAAGTCGGCGAGAGCGGACGTCGCATTTCGGTAACGGCTTTGCGGTGTTTGATGGCATTTGGCCCCAGCGATGATATATCTAATTTGCCTATTTCCCTCTCGATCTGATGGTGGGTGGCCCCCTAATCTAATCTTATCGGCCGAGCGAATCGTATTGGGGAAACACACCCGCATCATGGTCGGTATCTACACGCATTTCTAACTTGCACTTTTCTCCAGACTGAAATTGGGATATTGGTTGGAGAGGGCTAGGTAGACATGTACTATGTATGGGAATAGTAGCGCACATCCGGCGCCTGTCTGAAGAGATCACTTAAGTGCCCTTCTCGTACACACTTGGGAGATGCATACACTGGGATTAAATTAAATGTGCTTTCAAATTTGAGTACAATTTTGTAAAACGTACACATACCATGAGTAATGGGTCATTTTCTGAAATAATAATAGTAGTTCGCACTTATTAATAAAAGCCATTTCCCGGGTTCCCTGAGAATCTTAAATACATTTTTTATTAATTATAAAAATAATTGTTATAAGTAAAAAGAAGCATGAGATTAAACCTTTCGATATTTTTTATGTTACATCTTTAAAATACATACTGGTCTCATCCTTTTAAGTTGTAGGAAATTTAAAAATTTGTTTGTATAGTTTAAAATACGACGACATTATGCTATAACTTTATTATTTCATCAGGTTTTTCCTTTTCCGCTTAGTGCACGAGTACTCTCCTTTGAAATGCGATCTGCGTTTAATGCCCGAAATAAATCTAAGGCTAAATAGTATCCAGTTCGCTGTGAGCATTCAATTTGAGTGGCTGTCAGAGGGCATTACCCACCGACATCTCGGGAAGGTGGCGATGCGCTGTTGAAGTTGACATGGAACACCTACGGACGGGCAAATTGCTGTGACATGGGGCTGTCAGCTGCTGACAAGCCGGAGATCTGGCGAACTGGCGATCTGGGATGTGGATTTTGTGGGACGCGGGCTCCCAGGAAGCGGATCATCTTGCCACTGCCGGCACTCCCACTCCGCCAATAACTCATAACACATTATGGCCATGGGACTTCGGGCTGAGGACTGCCACTTTGATCTTGCTGCTGACAGGGCAGCGCGTGTAAATTCCCTTCGCAGGCAGCTCATTGCTCATGACACAAACATATCGTTGCCATATTAATAATGAGCCTCATTAACAGCTCGCTGCAGTGCACCATCGCACTCGACACATTGCCCGATGTTGGCACTCTCTTGTTGCAAGGCATGGGGATGGGGGTATGTAATTGACACGCTCATTGCTGATAAGTGTATTTTGTTGTAAGCACTTCAGATATGCTCGCAAACCCTCGGAATGCATATGCTGCACTCGGCGAAAGTGATGGATGCCATAAGGAATGGCAGGGAGCATCTTAACCCAAAAGGATGGGGAATTGATGTCACCGGGAGCGGGTTACTGACGACTCGATCAATCTGTAACACTCTGTGGTTGTTTAAAGTAACACTTGAACTCAAGTGCTGTTCTAAAGTACCTGGGATAAACTTTAGACAACGTGAAAATCAAAAGATTTCAAACCCTTCTTTAATAATAATTAACATTTTTATTTATATGGTTTATTTTTGCGAGCTTTGTCATTGATTTATTAGTTTGTTTTCATTTTTGGATTTATTTAAGAGTAACTTACAAATAAGATATTTTCCAATTTTTGTTTTAATGTGTGCCAAAATTTTGAAATTATTTTATCTATAGAATGTGTTTACTTTATTAAATGTGTTTATTTCTTCTTAAACCGAATATTTATTTCTATTATTTTTATTTAGGATTTTATTCATTTTATTTATTTTGTCAACTTATCCAATAAAATTATTATTAAATAGTTGAAGTGCGAATATGTATATTAAATATAAAGCAAAATGGAAGCGCATCGCTGCAATGACGCTGCCACAACCAACATTCATATGGGTTTATAAACGTTTCAAGTTTTAATTTATAGTCTTACATAAAACGCCCCATTTTGTGCGCCAAGTGCGAGGGAGAGCGGGAAAAGCGGGGAAATGGGAAAATGCATTTGCTTGGCGCTCAATTGACAATCATATTTATAGAGCATATTGAACAAATAGACCAGGCCCCGAGCACTAGCCCAAAGATAATATTCGAGCGAGAGGCATTTGTGTCGGTTGGCCGTCGTTGCCGCTCGACTGGCAGTTGTCACTCAACTTGATCCGAGATATGTTCCTATATAGTATAGAACATGCATGACGTTTGTACTATGCCGTTCCCCGGCCCCTCGAACACAAAATTAAACGGCAAATGAAATTTCATTGTAAACATACGCGTTCCGGCAAATTGAGTAGCTTAAACAAATTTCCGCTGTCTCCGCGTTACATCCTTGTGTTCGAATCCATACCCATTATCCTGCTCATCCTGTTGAGTTCAATTTATTGGCTTCCGTTGTGTTCCCGTTACTTGAGCCTCAATTGGTCCTTTGGGCAGCGGCAGCTGGACTCCCTGCTCCACTCCTAGCCTAGTTTTAATTACTATATAGTTGGGTTCCGGGAATGGGAATGGAAATGGGAAAGGGATGGGGAACGGGAAATCCTTGGCTCACTTGTAGAGCACCGTGTGCCAGGAGCGCGGCGGCAGACGGAGGTTGATCGCTCCACGCTGGCTATCGCTGAGGGCCACATCCACCGGCACGTTTTGGCTGCAAGATTACAAGAGCAGGGACTTAGAGACCCAGAAATCGGCGGAGTGGAGTGCAGGGCCTCCATTAGAGGCATTCATAAAAGTGAATCGCAACGTTGTCGGCAATTAAGTTGACGCACTTAAGCGGCACCGTCGCAGATGCAACCAGAAATAGATGCGCATGCAGTACTTGGAAACATCGCTCGGATATGAGAGGAATTACTCTTCTCGAAGACCCGAACTTGTTTGATATATAAATTTATAAATCGGTCTGCATTTACTTGAGCGATATGATATTTGCCTGATATAATGGGTTGTTAATTGGAAATATACTTTAGTTTTGCGACTTATTAACAGTTTAATTTTTAGTTATTCCAACTAAAAATTATATGCTTGCTTTTAAAGGAAGAGTTTAATATCTTGGTTGCAAAACTATATGTCTTGTTTGCAATAGTTACAAAACATATAGAGGAAACAGCTTAAATCTTACTATATAAATTTAAAATAATAGCTTTCTGACTTTAAAAGATTGATTCTAAATATAAGGTATAGGTACTTCACAATTAGGATTATTAAATAACTGAAAAATAATTATTAAATGGATTTATCCCACATTTTAGATACATAATCACTCGTGATCAAGGGTCTAGATACTTTAAGAAATTACTTTGGTAATGTTAAAACAAAACTTATTTCCCTTATATAATTTCCTCTCCAATTTTGTGTACTGGTTCTACCGGTATTTCCCTTCTGACTATTTGCCCAAGCAATAATTTGTACCTTTTTTTTGTCAATTGTTTTCGCGAATGCACTTACCCATTGTAGATGATCAACGCCACACTGCCGTCGGGTCGCAGGAAGCCCACAACACTCAGCTGGGTGAAGGGATTTGCCAGGTTCTCGATCTTCGCCTCGATGCGCACCGATTGGGGCGGGACAAACTTGGAGAAGTGCCCTATGGCATAGAAGATCGGCTGTTTGTACATCTCGATGCGACTGGTGGCATTCACTATGATCGGAGCGTCCACATAATTTTGCACGTAGTTGGGGCCGCCTTGTTCGTCCAACACCAGGTTCCAGTCCAGCCAGCCGTTGAAGTAGTGCCTAAAGTCCTGCGTGTAGGCCCTCATGTAGCTCTCGCCCCGCTGCCAACTCCCCAGCATCGGTCCATGGGTCTGCCAGGGCTTGTCCCCGATGCAGGACTCCGTATTCAAGATCATCTTGTCTGGCATTTCCGAGTGCGCCTGGTCGATAAGCTGCGGGAAAAACAGGTCGTCCCAGTACCAATGAACGGCCAAGCCATCCAAATAGGATAGCGAATTGTTGCGGGCGGAGCGCATCTAAAGGATTATTTAAATATTTTTAATTCACATATTTCTTCAGTTGTTAATAATTTTTTGTTTAACCTTTTTATACACTCAAAAACAATATTATTTAGAGTGTATTTTTGAAAAATTTATCAAATTTTTTAAGGATGATTTCAGAGCCTATGTATTTCAAAAAAGAAACTATAATATTATGTTTGAATAGATACAATTTTGGAATTAAAGATCAAATACCTTCACCTTTCTGAACCACAAGGGAAATGTGTAGCGCTGGTCGTCACTGCCAAAGATGAGCACCTTGCTCTCCGCCGAGTTCCTGATGGTCGGGCCCAGGTTGTCGCTCAGCCAAATAGCCTGGCCGAAAAAATGTCGACATGCTTAATAGCCAGAATCGTGATCGATGGCCAATGGCCGATGGCCGATGGCCAAGTCGCAATGGCTCATACCTGCTGCCAGGGCGTCCAGCCCATGCTCATGAAGTGCACCAAGAAAACGCCGATGACGCCGTTTAGCGGCTCATTGCCGGTGGATATGGCCCAAATCGGCATATTTTTAGCCCGCATGAGTTCGAGAAATCTGCAAAGGCATCAAGTCCCTCATAAATGGCAACAGCCTTTGCATAGTATTTCCTCACTTGAGGTGGTACAGAGCCCAGATTTGGTAGTACTCCGATTTCAGCTGCCCGAATCCTGTCCAGTGATCGTTGGTCTTCATCCAGCGTGGGGCACTCCAGGCGGCGGCCATGATCTTCAGTTCATCCAGTTGACCCACGGCCTTTAGACGATTCAGCTGCTCGATTTTCAGCAGATCCCTTGGATCGAGTTCTGTGAAGTTACTTAATTTTAGATCGTTACGAGGCCACTCATTATAGGCCCAAGGCTCCAAATCGAAGTCAGAACCACCAATAGACATCCGAACGGTACTGTACGCAATCCCATCTTGATGGAAATACGATCTGTAATAGGAATGGCTTGTAGTTAAACATTTCTCAGGATATTTTACACTAAAATCCCACTTGTAAACATGATCCTGCAGCTCTTTCGGCAATAGATTGAGTAAATAGGACACTGCTCCTGTTAAGGCTCCTCCAAAAATGGTGACATTCTGAAATTGCACCTCTCGTTTCACGGAAATCCGAACTGTGCTGGTGCTGGCATTGATAACTGAAATATTGTAAATAATCTTAGGTTTGTTTAAGGTAATTTTGGAAGTACCTACACAGGCGTTGGGGAATGTTTGCCAACTGCAACCAGGCTTTGTGCTGATCCACCACAATCGCCTCTGCATTGAAGTTCTCATCAGTAAACTGTTTGTCCTCTACTGTTATAGGTGTACCATCCGAAAGATTCCCCGTTGTCTTCTTGAAGCGTAAGCCATCCTAAAATAATCGTTGAAATAATTTTTTATTTAATATTATTTCGAATATTTAAATTTTAAAATCGTAAAATACTCAGTTTTCAAATATGAGAGCATTTGTTATTTGTAATCTCATATTCTAAGTACAACAGTCATCCAACAATGCTCTTTTTTGAAAAGTACAAGTTTATTTCTTCTAAGAAAAACGAAAACATTTATTTTAAAATCACTTTTTGAACATTTTTTTTTTGTAACTATTTTTAAAGTGATAAGAGAACAAAACAAAATGTACTTTGAACTTTTTGTTAAATATTCAACAATTGATTGCCACCGAAGTGCTATTGCTGTGACCGCGAGTGCAGGTAATCCTGCTCACTCACCTTGCTGGAGCTAATCAGCACAATCTGTGAGCTATCAGTGAGCTCGGGTTGTTCGAGGTAATCGCAGTAGGTGCTGTTGCAAACGCACACGCTCCCATGGATCGTTTCTCGCAAATCGCAGGGCAGTTGGTTTTCTGGTTCACCTGCAACACGTACATATTTATATGTTATATTATATATTTTCGGTGTCCAGCAGGTAGGCGTGAACTTATTGATTTTTTTTTCACTCACCTGCACAGATTACGACCGCTGCAAAAAGAAAGCAAATCCAAAAGGTCTTCATTTTTGCACTCCCGCCGAAATAATTGCGATCCGTTCAAAGGCCCGTCCACAACTGAGCTCAAAACGAGAGCGGCTCTGCTTTCGAACAATCAATCCACCGAATTTCGCTCGACTTGGTGTTTATGTTTTCGAACGCCACTTAACCCGGGCCAGCTGATGATTTGATAAAGACCGGACCGGCAAAATAGCTATAGTCGGCAGTCGAGGCGATCCCACTTGGAAATCGGCGCACGCAATCAAAAGTAAAAGTTATGCGAACCCAGAGGCGTAGTGGGAACCACAAAGGGGCTTATTAAGCACAATCAAATGTTAAGCTAGTTTACCTTTTAACCTGCATTAAAATATTTAATTCTGATGTGGTTATTTTAATAACAATTATATAATAACATTTATAAAAAAACAAAAAATGTAAATTATAAAAACTAGTTTATTTGTGCTTTAAATTTGTGTTACATCATTTTAAGGTGGCGTTCTCTGTGTTATTTAATTTTTGTATTGGTGATGATAAAGAATGAAAATATATGTTATTATTATTTTTAATTTTAGGCAATGAAAATATTTAAATTATGAAGTGTATGCATTTGCGGATGCCATTCCGAACCAGCTGAGATTTTCTTGGCAATAGATGTGCTTTAGATACTTCAGCACTTCATCCATTCGCCACTTGGACTGGTGATCCCGACAGCTGGGGCAATCTTTTTCGCTTGGAAACTGAATCTTTGGGAATTTGGGATCCTCAGTGGAACCGCCGGCCAACTGCTTGTTGATATTATTATGGGCTTCCCACAGCCAAAGTATCTGGGCGTCCTTGTTGCTTATGTCAGCAAATGGTCGAAGCGTCTCGAATTGCTTGAACTTCTTTCGGCACTCTTTGCACTCCATGAAAAATTTGACATATCCCTGAAAGACCAACAAAACGGAACCCGCATCAATGTGTCCCGATTCCACGGTGAGGTAGTGGAATAGTGTCCAAAGGGAGCAGTCGAAGCCGCGCAGAGAAGGACGAGAGGCAATGCAACCAACATATAGCTTTCCGGGAAACTTATAATCCTTGAATGATTTCCAAATCAAATTCTTAAACTCGACTCCCGAAAGTTTTTTTTTAACTCTCATCGCATAGTACAGACTTTTTATCTTTTCTTTTGCTTCTGGACGAAGCGGGCTTATGTAGTTGAGCAGCCTTAGAAAATTGCGCAGGACAGTTAGCTTTTTTCCCACAAATAGTGATGTTTTGAGGAGCTCCACGTTCAGGATATGGTCAATAGCTATTTCCAGATCGGCCCGAAAGACACGATGCGGTTGGTGCTTAAGTTGTTCGAATATCTCGTACCGCAGGGCAGCATTGATGTCGGCTGGCAGGGTTTTCGGCAGTGGACTCTGTGGCTTGTAGTCCATAAACTTGAGGAACTGCTCGATGGCGGCCACATAAGCCTCACTGGAATCCATCTCGGGGGTGAGGAACAGCATTTTTCCAGCTCGATTTACGAGTATTAGCAAATTGGGTACGGGTGATATGCCGAAATTGTTGTATATATCATGATCATCGAAGACGCGCACTACGATTTCATCATAGCGCAGCAGTGCGAGTAGGGTGTTCCTGCCAATGGCCGAAATTACCGGATTTTCCTCATTGCAATCGTCCAAGTGGGCGTACTTCTCCTCCATGGAATGCCCGGTCTCGAAGTGCGGATAGAAATTGGTCATGCACATCTGGAAGACCAAGGCAACGTACTTTACGTATTTGTAGTTCTCGAATATATGCGTCACATTGTCCTCCCGCTTCAACATCTTAAAGTACTTTAATGTTTGGAGATTTAATGCCAGGGTCGACTCAATTTCCTTGACATTCCGACTGGTGATCTCGGTGCCCAGGTCATCTGGCTTTCGAGTGTAATTCGGTGGAAAGTATCGCAGCGTAGGTGTATTACGGATGTCAAAACTACGGCAGATCTTGTGGTTCGCGTCCTGTGAGCAATCGAGCACGTGGACCTTTAGTATGCGTATCCACTTGTAAAGTTTACGGGACAGATTCCTAAAGGCGGGTATAAATTTTTGGGTGTCCTCACAGAATCCGTTGTAGAACTTCACCAGCTTTGCCGCTGTTGACTCATTAAGTTTAGTTTCCAATGTTGCAAAATCGAGCTGCTGTACATTGTCATCTGGCTTATAAAGTAACTCGTTACCAAAAAGTCCACAGGAAAACAGAAAGAGGCACAAAATAATTAATAATTCTGACGTACTTTGCGCTCGATTCATTTTAACACGATGTTTTTTAGTCAACTGATGGATCATATTAATAAATCTTGTTTGCTGCGGTTAGAGTACCGACTTAAATGTGTGAAAATCGTAATTTAACAGATGCAAGACAAACGCAGAAATTAGGTGGGCTCAGACCTTACATACTTTTATCAGGGAAAAGACTCAATCTGCTAGTCCGTTTAAAAATGAAACAAAAATAATAAAAGGATATTTTTTTCTAAGTTTGACCCTATTAAATCGTTTACCCAGAAAAACAGTAACTATTTGTTCATATTTTCTCATTTTCCTCGTTTTATTACTTTAATTTGGGGAAGACCATCTTAAAAGTTTTAGTTAGGCCTGAAAGTAGGCTTTAACAAAATTAAACAGACACGCAATTACACTAAACAGTGGGTCTTACTATATATTCTCCAATTCCCATCGCAAAATAAATATTAATAATCCTTTAAAACTTTATGTAATAAAGATTTCTTTTACCTTTATTTAAATGAGGTGTTCTTTTTCGCTGATTCAAAACATTTTTTAATATCTATAACTTAGCGGATCCAAGTAACTCCATACTTTATGGAAGACGTTAAAAACGTGTTTTTTGTTTTAACAATTTATTTTATTAATTTTTTTTCTTCTCAATTTTGTATTTAATTACCAAAAATTGATTTAACTGTAGAGCAAGGTGTGAATGGACTTGGCCGGAACATTGACGACGAACTGGCCCCGTACACTGTCCACCAGAGTGATGTCCAGATCAGCGCGACCGCTATTGAATAGAACAGCGGCGATTTTGTTGTCCGGTCGTAGGAAAGCCACCGAATCCAGATTGACGTTACTGGCCACGGCATCTATACGAACGGATCCCTCCGGAACCAGTTTGGAGAAGTGACCAATGGCGTAGAACATGGGCTGCTTGTAGAACTCCTCGAAGGCTGCAGGGAAATGCAATTTGTTATTTAATGTGTATTTTATGAATGGTTTATGGATTTCCTACTTGTGGTGTTGACAATGACTGGGGCATCCACTGTGTTGTCCACATAATTGGGACCGCCCGCCTCGTCCAGAGCTATATTCCAGTCGATCCAGCCGTGGATGCCCAACCTGATGTTGAGCAGGTAGTCACGGGCGTACTTCTCGGCCCGCTCCCAACTTCCCATCAGGGGAGCAGCGGCCTGCCAGGGCTTGTCCCCGATGCACGACTCAGATACTATCATAATCTTGTCGGGGGCATATTCCTTGGTCTGCTCGATAAAGCTGTTGCCGAATATTTCATCCCAATACCAGTGCAGCGATAATCCATCCAGATAATCAATCGAGTTAGGGCGGGTGCGGTTCATCTGAAAATATACGCGATAAGGATTTGAACTTTGAATTTTAGTTCTTATTTAGTTAATCATGCCTATTTTTTTCTATTTAAAGTTACAGTTTTAAAACGGCATGAAATTTATCTGTTATCCGTGTTCTATGCAATTAATTAATTTAAGTTGACAAAATATATTTTTAAGGGTTAGGTTATCCTACAGATACTTTCAAAAATTGAATAAATGTCTTTAAGTGGTAAAGATTTAGCTGGTGATAAAAATAGTATTTCATAAATTGGTTCATAATTTAAATCTATCAAAAAATAGTTTTTTTTCTTGCAAGCTCAAATATAAAAAAACTAGATCCTCATTTTATTTCTATTCCTTATATTTAATAATAATATTCTGGACTTACCATTTTAAACCAGTGCGGGAAGGAGTAGCGTTGGTCATCGTTGCCAAACAGGATGATGTCCTTGAACTCGGAGTTACGGATGGTGGGACCCAGATAATCGTTCAGCCAAATGGCCTGTGTCTGTGGCGTCCAACCCAAGCTCATGAACTTTACGAAATACATGAAGAAAATTCCATTCAGTGGCTCATTGCCGGTGGAAATGGCCCAGATGGGAATGCCATTGTCCTCCATCAGTTTAATCCAGCGCAGGTGGTAGTCGGCCCAGGTCTGGTAGTAGGCCCTCTTGAGGCGCCCGAATCCTGTCCACTTACTGTTGGTCTTCATCCAGGGCGGGGGACTCCAGGCGGCGCCTTTGACCAGCAGATTCTTCACGCCAGACACCTCGATCAGGCGCTTGATCTGCGCCACTCGCTCCACATCACGGTCGTCCAGTTCGTCCATGTCCGAGAGCAGGGTGTTGCCCTCCTCCTCGGCGTAGGACCAGGCCTCCAGATCGAAGTCACAGCCGCCAATCGAAACGCGCATCAGATTGAATCCCAGACCCTCCTCCGCGTAGAAGGACTTGTAGAGATGATCACTCAGTTCCGACTGCTTGAAGTTCTCCACCAGGTAGGACACGGCTCCGGTGAAGCTGCCCCCGAAACCAACCATCTTCTGGTAGGTCTTGGCCCTGTTCAATCGCAGGGTCACCGTGCGGGTGATCGAACTCTCTCGGGACTCCAAGGTGAAAGCGCTGGCCACCACCTCATCGAGCAGGCGGGACAGGATCGTTCCATTCGCGGCCTCTGGAGCAGGCTCCACATAATCCGGCACTGTGACTTTCTCTCCAGTGCCGAATTTATCACTGGTTGTGGAGAATCGCAAGCCCTGCTTGGAGCTGGAGATCAAGAACCACTCGTTGTCGTCTGCCAGGACGGGATTATCCAGATAGTCGCAGTAGTCCGCCGTGCAGACGCACACCTTTCCGTGCTTCTCATCCTTCAGTTTGCAGGGGATCGATTCAGAACGGCCACCTGCGGGTAAATTTCAGTTCTAATTTCGGTTTATTGTTCGGGTTTATGGCCTCTTACCGATTGCCGATATCAGCAGCACTCCCAGCACAAGGACTCCTCTGCTGACGAACATTTTCCTAGTTGACCGTTCGCTTGATTTGCCACCAGTCGACTGAAAAAACTGCTCGGAATGGCGCTTCCAACTGGAGTTCTTAGTCGTTTATCTGACCACTTGGGGGTAGAACCAAAGACAGGAAGTTTGCCCGATAAGGCCACTTTGAGATTATATTGCCTGCCCAGCTGAACATGGCCATAATCTTTATAATTATGGGGGAATATTAGGCAGAGATTTGAATCATTTAAATCATCATCAGGTGGGCCTTGACTTCATTCTTACACCTATTTTGAGGCCATACGTCTGGATTTCCTCATTCTTTGGTTGAATCTCGTTCGGCAAACAGCTCTCTGTAGAGTTTCAAAATTATACAAAATTTTCCAAACTATTTTTTATTAAAAATTCAATAAAACATGTCGTGTAATAGATCTTATGGTGAGTAAATTTGTTTATAAGTTTCCGGCTTGCTTTATTTATTTATGTTTTTAAAAAATTGTTTATAAACAATCTAAAACAATGTTTTGTAGGACCCGGTCCTGGAGCCTACAACCTGCCCAGTACCTTCGGCTACAATAACTGCGACAAGCGGGTGCAGCGGAGCCCGCAGTTCTCCTTTGGAACGAGTGCGCGATCTTGCAACAATGCCTCAAAGGTTGAAGGACCCGGACCTGCTGCATATAATCTGGGCAAGGTCACGCGATTTGGAAGGCCTTCCGCTGAGGCGTACCCTGTTTTCCGTGGCCACAGTCGTCGCTAATTTGTGTAGTCAAATGTTTAAAGCATGCATGGTATAAATATAGATTTTAATTTATTGACTTGTTTGAATACTATGTAGAATTACGGTAGCTGAATATCTAATCAAATAAATGGAATTATTTGCCAGATTAGCCTAATCGACAAAGCTTAAGTGGGCGTAGATTACCGACTGGTACTGGCAAGTTTACAGAACAGGTGTGCTTTTGGCTTATCACGACTGCTGATTAATCATTACCGTTGACTGTCATCTATTAGGTCATGGATTTTGTATTTTTTTTTTTAGCAAATATTGGTAGCCAGTTTGGTTATATGCCTCATATTTGCCATAAATAGGTCACCCTCGCCATTTATAAAATAATTTCAGTACAAAGGAAATTCATCACAAATTTTGTCGGGACTAAATTTAAACGGCAAAATGCAATGGAACGGAAAATGTGACTGTGGGCTAAAAATCCATAGCCTGCTTATCGGGGCACAGGCAACACTCGCTCTGACGAGTCTTTAAAGCATTCTTTAATCTCCATCTCCCCATCCTATCCAATCGAGTGGGGTGCTAATAATACTGGAACCCATGAACATGGCCAAAGCTTTAAAGCCGTGTGTGTGTGCGGTAGAGTTTGGTGTTAACAAAAACTATCACCAGTTCAATAGAATGAAAATCGATTGGCTCATATGAAATTAATAATGCTCTTATTTGCTTGAAGTTTAAGCAAAAATTATCAATAAAAAATGTTATATATGATATATACAAATTTGGAATTTGAGGAAAAATGTTCGATCATATAAATGTAAATACTTTCTATCTCTAATCAATCTCATTCTATTATATTAGTTTTTATACCCAAATACCTTAAATTATTTGGTTATTAAAGTTCATTTTTTACAGCGTGCCATTATGCTATATTATAACGTTTAAGTCCAATAAAGTTTAAGTTGGTTTGGTTAAGTTTTTAAGTATTCAGATATTAGATGTTATAAACTGTTAAATGTGTTTATTGTTTTTTATTACAAAGTTTAAATAGTGCTCCAAGAAAGATAGTTACTGATAAAAGGGTTTTTTGTTTTAAATAAATATTCCTCAAATGGGTTTAATCATTTTTAAGACACAACATACCCTCCTGGAGGTTGCCACCAACATGGGTTCAACACAAACAGAGTACAATGGAGAAGGGATTGGAGTGGGCTCCATCTGGGTTGGCTGCCTTCGGTCTTTTGGTTCGGCTCGGCTCGTTTCGGCTGCTGTCAATAAAATAGAACGGCAACTTGTCGCCGCCTTTCAATATTCGCACATACGTCGTTGTGGCAGCACCACCACCTGTTGGCCCCGTGTAGATACATTTCGGAGCATACATTTTGTGGCGCGAATCCGGAGCCATATGGCAGCCTAAATATCTGGTATCTGTGTGTTCAATTAGCCCAACAAGCGCTCATCATGTCGGAGAAGTCTCCACGCGGCCAGACCCACTCCCGATCGGAGTCCCACTCCCAGTCGCAAAGCCAGGCTGCTGCCCAGCTAAATGCCTCCGGCAGACGCAGCTCCACCCCGTCCGGAGCCAACGGCTCCTCCAATCGCTGCCTGATTGCCGTGGTTGTCTACCTGGCCCTGCTGCTAGATAACATGCTGCTAACCGTAATTGGTAATGGGCCAAATCAATTACAGATAAGCACGTCCATAAACGATAATTATCGCATTTGCAGTGCCCATCCTGCCGGATTACTTGGCCACTCTGGAGTTGGATTCGTCTTCGCCGGTGGTGGTGCTCGGCCTGGAGGACACATCCTCGCCAGCCCTGAAGCTCGCCTATCGGGGTGGGGAATCCCCAGCCCCCGGTGGTGGCCATCCCCAGCTGTACATCTCCAAACATCCCATCCCCGGCAAATCAATGGTCAATTTCACCCTGTTCCAGTTGTCTACAGAGGCCACCACCACGACTGGCACCTCATCGACCCCGAACCATTCGGGCGGCACTAATGTCACTGGCAACAGGAGCAGGAAGCTGGCCCCCGGCAACCCGCCCACCCCCGCCCACACCCACAACAGCAACAAGGAGCTGACCTTGACGCAGGAGAACGGCTCCATCGGGCTGCTGCTGGCCATGAAGGCCTTCGTCCAATTAATTTTCAATCCAATTGTCGGCAACGCATCCGGCAAGTTCGGGTACCGCCTTCCCATTGTGGTCGGCACCTTCTTCCTGCTCCTCTCCTCGCTGGGTGAGTGATCTATTTTCGGCACATCCAATGGCCTTATTGGTTTTTCAGCGCGTAATTAAAATCTCAGGTTGAAGGAATGCAATTTTGTTAACTTATAAACACTTAATGTTTTATGACGATTTCCGGTACTATCGTTTGATGTTTAAAAATTGTAAGACTAAAAGATTTTGTAAAGTGTGACTAGTGCCTTTAATTTAGGTTTCTTGAAACCATAACTTTATTTTGTTTTCAATAAATAAAGCTAAAAATATATTTATTTAAATATTAAATTTGAATTGGTCATAATGATTCAACAAAAAAAATTGCTCATTTAAATTGAGGTTTTAGACATTGAGGTATTTATACCCGTTACTCGTAGAGTAAAAGGGTATATTGTATTGTGCAAAAGTATGTAACAGGTAGAAGGAAGCGTTTCGACCCTATAAAGTTATATATTCTTGTTCAGGATCACTAGCCGAGTCGATCTAGCCATGTCCGTCTGTCCGTCTGTCTGTCCGTCTGTCTGTCTGTCTGTCTGTCTGTCTGTCCGTATGAACGCTGAGATCTCGGAAACTATAAAAGCTGAAGATTGGCATTTTGCGCAGATTCTAGGAGTTCCTACGCAGCGCAGTTTGTTTCACGCCCCTTTAACGCCCACATCGCTTGTATACGATTTTAAAATTTAAATATTTCGGAAAAGTAAAATGCAGTTTTATTGTGTTTTTCAATACCTATCGAAATGTATGAAGAAATTTTTCAAATCGGACCATTCGTTAAAAGTTATGCGTGATCAAGTTTCTTTCCATCTCCTCACCCCTTTACCTAGTAACGGGTATCTGATAGTGGGCACCCGACTATAGGTTCTTCTTGTTTTATTTTTTTTATTTTTTCAACTTAAAGGAAGATAATTACATTTTGATGTTCCTTTAAGTTTAATTGAATAAAATATTGAATAAGTCGAATAAAATATTGAATACAAAAATAAAAATACCTCAATGTCTAAAACCTCAATTACAAACCAATACATAATTTCATGTAAATATAATTCTAAACGATACACTTTCTATTAGAATGTTAAAACATTTTTTTCCTATAATCAACTTTAACTTTTCGACTAACTACTTAAGTAATTTCAGTGTTCACCGTCGGGGAGTCCTACTGGACACTCCTGGTGGCCCGGGCTGTTCAGGGCGTGGGCTCCGCCTGCATCAACATCTGCGGCATGAGCCTGGTGGCCCAGCACTATCCGGAGGAGGCACGTCGCTCCAAGGTGATGGGCATCATCCTGGGCAGCATCGCATTGGGCGTTCTGCTCGGCTATCCCTTCGGAGGAATTCTGTATGACCTGATGGGGAAGTCGGCGCCCTTCATCATTCTGTCCACGCTGATATTCCTCAGCCTGGGCCTCCAGCTGCTGACCATGGATCTGTCCGTGCAGCCGGAGGTGGTGGTGGAGGAAGCTCCCAAGTGGCGACCCCTGCTCGAGTGCAAAATGATCCTGGCCATTGTGCTGGCCATTTGGTTCTCCACCTCGACAATGGCCATGTTGGAGCCCTGCCTGCCCATCTGGCTAATCCAGTATCTGAAGCCCAACAAGTGGCAGCTGGGCACCGTGTTCATTCCAGACTCTGTGGGCTACTTTGTGGGCACCAACTTCTTCGGCAGCATTGCCTATAAATATGGACAGGTCAAGGTGTCCTGCATCAGTCTGCTGCTCGTGGGCGTGGCCTCAATACTGGTAAGTTTTGAATAGAAGAGCTTTAAATATTTAGGCCTTTTTCCTCTTTATGATATTGAATTAAAATGGCACTATATTTAACCAATTAATGCCAAATAAATCGTCATATGCACGCATAATTATAACATTTTATTTTATTATAACTTTTATGACTTAAACAAAATTATGCCCATGAATGTGCAAAAAGAACATATTATTAGAAAACTGTAAAGATTATATTTGTTTTCCATAGATACCAAGTGCGACAACGGTTGCTCAACTATTAATGCCCCACTTTGCCCTGGGTCTTGGAATAGGGGTGATTGATGCGGCATTGGTTCCTCTGTTGGCCACCTTCGTGGATGCCACACTTTCTCAGGAGGAGCAGAGCGAGGGCAGCAGTTCCATGTCCAGCTACGGCACTGTCTACGCCATTCAACAGACATCGGTTAGCCTGGCATATTGCTTGGGTAGGTCCCATATTGTTTTTTTTTAGCTAAAACTAAATATATAATTTCCCTAGCTCCTCTGATTGGTGGTGAGTTGGCCCAGACCTTTGGTTTTGCTTGGCTAATGCGAATCGTTGGCATTTTCAACATGATCTATGGCCCAATTCTGGTCTACTTGTATCAGAAATACGATCCAAAGGTATGTTACTTGATAAATATTTTGAAAAGTAATTAAATTAAATCTTAATTTATAGGCCCTGAGGGAGCAACATAATGATATGCTACTACAAAGCAGCGGACGTGGATCGCGATATAAGCAACTATACAACTCAATGGATGTGGAATAAACAAGTCTGTCCAGTTTCTCAGTAAATCTCAAGCAATCTTGAGTGTCCAAATTAGGCGTTCCTTGGCTCATTAAAGCAATATATTTGGAGCTGATTTTTGTAAACCTTTTTTCCTCTTACATCCCGAATCTCCTATAATTAAAATCAATATAAAGTGTTTCCGAACTTAGGTAAATAGGATCCAATTTTCCGATTAAAAATTATTAAAGAAATTATTCTTGTGTTTGAGATTTCGCCGCACATAATCAAATATTTTCAATCGAATGTGCCATGGATCTGACTTCCCCTAGACCTAGTATGTTGGGGCCCGTAGAAGTCTCATTCTTTTGGTAATACCCGTTCGGCAAACACCTCATATTTTGAGGTCAAAATTAAATTCAAGTATTTTTTTCTAATATTGCACAAAACTAACTGAAAATGGCGGTGCGACCCTTTGGTGAGTTAATGTTTATTCGGATGTGGGATGATAATCTTTCATGTCCTTCGAAGGCCCCGGACCCGGCGTCTACATGCTGCCACCCACTGTCGGCTACGACAAGCATGACAACCGGAAACAGCGGATGCCGCAGTACTCCTTTGGCATGCGCACTCGGGCGCCGGGTGAGGATCTGGGTCCTGGTCCCGGAGCCTACAAGGTTGACAAGTTAACGCGGTATGGCCCCAGCAAGGGCCTGGAGTTTTCTATGTCGCCCAGGACCAACACCATCGGTAAGTATAATTACAAGCTGCTTTGGAGTCTTAAGAACTCGCGGATGGATAATAATTATTAAACACTGTAGACAAGCGATGCAGTCCCGGTCCCGGAGCCCACGATGTGCATAAGAAACCCTTTTTCACGGGCGTCAATGCCCCATCCTATTCGATGGGTCTGCGAACGGACTTCTCGTTCAAAAAGGAGGGTCCAGGTCCCAATGCCTACAAGTATGAGGTGAATGCTGTTCGTCCTGGAGTCCCGAGCTACAGCATGTGAGTATTTCTTATCTTATCCCGATTACTTTCCTCCAAATTGTCCAACTTTTTCACAGGGGCCTGCAAACCAAGATAATCAACAAGGCGAACTCGCCGGGTCCAGCTGCCTATGGAGGCGGTGATATCAATGTGAAACTGAACCGTGCACCGGTGTACTCGATGCAGCCGCGTACCGCCATTCCGGGGGAGAGCGTCGGCCCCGGACCCAACTATTACGATCTTATGTACTATCGTCCTGGCAGGAGCGGACCGGGCTACTCCTTCGGTGTGCGCCACCACCAGTTCGCCCCGCCCATGATAGTTAGATGTGACAATATGTAGAGTGCAATATTAGAAAAAATGTTCCAAATTTCAGTAAATAAACAATTGTTAATTTTACTCTGTGGGTCTATGGGTTTTATTTTTGGTCGCACCTATTTGTGTTCCAAGAGCTCATACGGCCTTAAAGAACTCTGCGTTGCGAATTGCCACCTGGAAAATGACTAGTAACGGAAGACCGAGTCAAATACTGTTGCAGAGCACCCTTAGAGAAAATAAAAGGTGCTTAAAGAAGTTTTACAGAATTTTCCACCCACAGTCCCAAATATGTGCTGGTGTCCAGGGTGAAACGGACCCTGTTTGAGCGACTCCGGCGGGCCCCTGATGATAAACAAAAGACTCGGCACTTATGTGGTCGGCATCTCATCATATGCAGCCAAACCTTGCGGACAGAAGGGCGTTCCAGGAGTTTACACAAAACTGGAGTATACTTTAAATGGTTAGTTCAGTCTCTAAAGCCCTGACCTTAAAGTACAAACATTTTATTTTATATTTACATGTTACATATATAGTTTTCGATTCATAATACCCTTGCAGAAGGTATTAAAATTTCAGTCAAATATTTGCTACGCAGAGAAGATTCTTGATCAGTTTCACCAGGCGAGTAGATCTATCCGTCTGTCCGACTCTACGCAAACTAATACCTTAGTTTTATTGATATTTGGATGAAACTTTGCAAAAAGTCTTCTTTCAGTTGCAGGTAATAAGTCGGAATGGGCCGCATCGGGTTAAAATATCATAAAGCATACGTAGGAACAATAGGGAGAAAAGGAAAAAAAACTATAACATCGTTGTTTCTCAACACAGAGTTTTTAGAATTTCGGTTTTACGGACGACTATAATATATATAACGAGCAACAAAATTTATCAGAAAATCGACTTAAAAACAATAAAGCACCGAAATCGAAATATAAAATATTTTATGTTTGTAACAGCTGCAAGGGTATATAATAATAAATTAAATCATCCTGGAGCAATCCATGTCTTTTTATTTTAAATAAAAAGGTTTTGTAGATTACATTTACAATTGTTTTGTTGAAACATTTATCTTTCACTATCAAAAAAAAGTGTAGCTATTTGATATTTTATTTAATTACTTAAATAGCAGTACGCCGCCGGTGTCTACGCAATCTGGTCCCTCAGTTTTAAAACTATTTAAATAAAAATCTTTTAAAACATTTAAATAAAACTTCTTTGTTTGCAGGTATACATCTCTCATAGGAGCAATTGAAACTATTAATTAAAATAATTATTATTATATATTGTAAGTTTTTTAACAGTATTATATTTTATTTTTTTAGAATCGACATAGCTTTATTGTTTTTGCGTATATGTTTACGCATACAAGCCGCATTATTGTCGAATTCTAGAACATTTCAATATAGAGTAGCGAAAGTTTATATAAGTGTATATATATTATATTATATTAAAAGATAAATAATTAAGTTAAAACTATATAACTTTCGTGTAAAACTTAATGTTAGAAGTGGAAATACTCTCCTTTATAATCGGTTATTTACAATGTCTTATAAGTTTAGACTAATTAATATTTATATATTTCCCTTTTAATGATAAGTCAATGTCAATGTAATTATAATAATTCGTCTAAAAAATAAGTCGGAGTTGGCTTTGAATTTATTGTTATAAAATGTCATTACAGGAAATTAAGAGAAAGCTAAAATTTTTGTGAAGACTAGTTGAAATCTCAAATTGGATATATTTTTATAACATTAAGTTATTTTGTAACTCCAAAGCGGTGAGTCGGCCAGCGAGCCTTATATAATATAATACTATTTGGCGGATTAGGAATGAAGTAAAATGAATACCTGCATTGTATTTACTGTGTTTGTTGTAATGATACTTCTTTTGTGTCTTTTCATTTTGATCCAAGCGGGCATAAGTTCGCCCAAAATTTAAGTTAATTTATTCATTCGCACAAATTTTTTTCGTTTTTCGGGCACCGTGATATCTGGAACTACAGAAGCTTAAAGCATTATAATTGCCAAAGGATTTTTAATGTAATTGAAATATTCACTTCTGCTTGGAAATTCGCAAATCCAGTAAAACCTTTGTTCGGTCAATGCTCACAATTTTTGAAGATTTCTTATTAAAGCGATATTAATTTGTTTTCAAAATTTAAATTCAAATCATTTTCGATTAGGCGTTAAGCTATATTTGCCACTTAACAGCGTGCTGTAAAGGCCGTGTAAGCGGTGCCCGAGTCGGGTAAAGGGTTCGGGTCCTTGCTATAGTTTAATGGTATTTCAGAACCATTGATTTCGTCTCCGGTATTTTTCAGTCACAAAATTATTTTTCTGGTAGGCGTATCGCCTGGGGCTCCGAGTTTATCGTTTTGTTTGTAGAATTTTTGGCTGTTTTATTTATAGTTTTCCAAAGAAGTTGGCGAAATTAGCCAAGCAAATTGTTGATTTGTTCAGCCCATAAATTAGATGTGTGTAAGCGGGTCGGCCGATATAGATACAAAATAGCAAGCAATAACTGCCGTAACTGTTATAGTTAGTGACCAATTGAAAGAGAGGAGGAGATACGCCACGCAAAATCCGGGCACTGATTTTGGGCCTTCCATGCTCCCAGTTCACCATTGGTAACATGTTGAGCGATGTGGCGGGTGCTGCCGGCCCTGGTGGCGCCCCAGATTTCGAGCAGGATTCGGAAGAGGTAGCTCCACTGACGCTGACGGCGGAGGATCCTCCAGCCTTGCAGGACCAAGTTAAGACTCCGGGAACGCAGGACCACCGCCATTCCGGTTCCCATTCCCGTCGATCGGGCGGTGGGCAGGTGCCATCCAGAAATCAAGGGGGCAATAACGAGTGCCAGTTCTTTTTCGAGGACGAGGTGTTCCGCATTGATCGGCGGGGTCGCGTCCACTTCGGAGTCGTTACGGAGACGGCAGAGTCCTATTCCTCTGATGAGGATGAGGAAGTCGACGAGGTTCTGTCCAAAGGCGAGGTGCGCGTGGCCTTCTATCCGGACGGCAAGGAGTTGGTGCACACAGAACACTCGGTAAGTAAACTCCGTTGAGGTTATGTAACTGTCAAGGTCCCCCAAAAAATAACTGTTTTCACAACTGTTTTGCGTTTGCTCTTCACGTTCTTTGGACACGTGTTTGTTTGCTTCTTTTTTCTCTTGTTTTTGACTTTCGAAACATGTGGCAAATAGATTGGTCTTGCGGATCGAACCCTAATGCCAGGAGATGTGGTGCGAAGGCGTCTGCCAGGACAAAAGGACCTCATTGGTCAAGCGGGCTATGTGCGGGATGTTAATGTGCGTGCCGATGTCACCGTGCTGGGCTCCAAGTTGGTCATCAAAAATGTGGCGGCCGAACGACTGCGTCCTATTTCAGAATGGACCAGGGATGTGCCCGTCTGCCTGGGCACCTGGATAGGTACCACCGTCAATGTTGACGAGTGTGCTGTGATCAAGTATGGATATGGTTACCCCTTCATCTCTTGATTAAAATCCATTTCATAAGCACAACCTTTGCAGAAATACTAATGGCGCTCGCTTGGAGATCACATCCAACGATTTCCACAAGTTCAAGGATGCTGTGGGCCACTGCGCCCGGGAGGTCTTCAATCCCAATGTATATTTTCCGGGCAACGTGGTGATAGGTCGCCTCCCGCCCCCGGATCGCGTAAAAAATCTGACTCCGGAGATCGATCTGCCCGCCAATCGCAAGGCTCGTGCCATGGTAAGAATATTTAATGGGTCTTCTAATCGGACTAATTGGGCTATAGTCCTTTACATATACTAGTTACAGCCATTGCTTAATTAGTTAATTTAACATAGCAATAATTTTTGTTTGCGCATATATGATTTTTTTTTTTTTTATTAAGTCACAAAGGATTTAATAAGTTGCAAACATTTTTTGGTTTTCCAATACTTCCAAAGTGTTTAATTTATTTGTAATTATATTTAGTACACCGTGGAATCCATTCGAACCACATCCGTTAATGTGGCCTGGACTTGTCGGGCCATCTCGCAGTTCGATAATGGCACTGACATAGATCCTCTGAAGCAGCCAAAGACCACCATTAAGGGCGAGGACCTGAACAGCGTCAAGCGCCTTAACATCTATGAATCCTACGTGCTCCAAATTCACGATCGATTCTACCTCAAATATTCAAAATGTGATTTATTAATTAGATATACCGACTGGGAAGAGGAACAAGGTAGGTTATTGATAATAAATTGGGTTTAAAAATGCATAATATATGTACTGTTATATTATAGCGGAAAAATACATTCCCATCTACAATAGCCAGAAAAAGATGGACAACAAGGCCAGCAAGCTGAACTCGTCTGCCTCGAGCAGTGGGAATGCTCGGAATGTACCCAAGTTCCGTCGCCTGGCCAACAAGTTCAGCGGAATGCGCCTGCCTCGTCCGGCAAGCGATCATATGCACAGCTCAAATGCTTCGAAGGTTCTAAAGCGCAGCGAAGAGGTGTGCTCATCGGGGGAGGATGAAGAGGAGGAGGACGAAGAGCCAATCCAGCTACCTGAGCCTTCGGTAGCACCCGAAAAGGAGCCTGCCGTTGCAGAGGATGCGGAGTCTCCGTCTCCCGATTCTACTGCCGCTGCGGATGCCGGTGCCCAGGCCCCCCGAATAACAATGCGCCATGCTAAGCGGCGGCATGTGAAGAAAAAAATGCGCAGCGTTAAGAAACTGATCACTGCGCCTTTTGCTAGAAAGGACTTGACTCCCAAGGATGGTGACGAGATTGTTGTTGAAACGCTGGTCGTGTACAGCTCGGTAACTGTCGTCTGGCAGGATGGCACAGTCGAAACGGGCATTCTTTCCACCCAGCTATATCCCATCCATCATTTGGACAACCATGAGTTCTTTCCTGGTGACTTTGTTAGTAAGGCCAACGAGAACAGCACAGGAGTCACCGATTATGGCGTCATCCAGTGCGTGGACCACGACGAACGCATTGCAAAAGTCTTGTGGTTTAACATCTACTCCCACGTAGACAATCCAATGTGAGTATAGTTTTTTTTTTACCTTAGGTAAATGGGATCTCAATATTTTTGTTCATTAAGTCCGTTGTGTAAGGACTTAGAGGAGCTGAGCGTCTACGATTTGAAGGATCACTCTGACTACCAGTATCGACCCGGCACCATGGTCATCCGAGTTTCCAACTTCACGGGCGAGGACGTCGACTCAACTGCTGGCCAGGTGATAGACAACTACCCCGATGGACGGGTGCGCGTTTGGTGGGCCAAGGGGCATATTACCATGTGCTACCCGCAGGATCTGTTCGAGATCAACCACAATGATCAGGACCAAGATGCCTACGAATCGGATGGCTCTGAAGACTCTTGGGAGACCCAGTCGGAGAACAGCCGTGTTGGGATGAACCTCAGCCTGTCGTCAATGGACAATGAAGAGCACATCATTATGGGCATTGATAGGGCGACGGAGGCAATGAAGCGGCTGGAAAAGCTCTTCCGAATCCTGCCCACAAAGCGCAAACCGGAGGTGCTGAACGACTTACTGGCTGTGTACAAAAACTGCCGGAGCCTGGACCGTATGCTCAAGACCAACTTTTTTCACGAGGACCACTTCCAGAACATCGTGCAATGTAAACCTTTTACTGACGACGATTCTTCCGACCTTCCCACACAAGTAGGTGTGGAAGAAGCGCCTTCAGAGCCGTCTCCAGATGCATTAACAGTCTTGCCCAAGGTTTCTTCAACGATCAAGCTTGAACTGGAATCTATTAACCAGTCTTGCCCGGGCCAGCCCACATTGACGCCGACAAAGCGAAAGTCCTCCACTGAAATGGACGAGGTTCAGTGCAAAAAGAGCGCTGAAAAGATCGCGGAAGAGGCAGAGGCGGAGGAGGAGGAGGCTTTGGAACTGGACAAAGTCACACTCACCGAAAGTGAGACAAAGCTCGACCACAACCAGCTAGTAAAGAAGTATCGCAACGAGTACACGGAACTCTTCGGCAGCGCACGGAACAGCATTGCTAAAGCCTTCGAAAATCGCACTAAGGTACGTTATTATTACTAAATTAAAAAACCCTGTCTTGTCAGGTAAAATGTTTTAAGGGCTAATCTGCTTTAAATATATTTGTTGCTATAAGGAATATCTTCAACAACGAAAATATATGCATGAATCCTAATTCTTTAATATAAATTACTTATTTTCACTCATATTTTATTGTTTTCTCAGAATGATTCGGGCGTCCACTCGCGCGGTGAAAATACCTCGGACGAGTTCAATAACCCAGATAGTGATAACAAATCAGTTGAGGTGTCGGAGGTGAACGATGATAAAATGAAATACAAGGAAGACTGCATCATTGAACTGCTTAAGTACGATGCTGACGTCTGCGAGGTCTTCTGTTTCCTAATTAAGGAGCAAATGGCCAAATGCCGCGAGGTGGTTGTCGAAACAGTAAGCAAAGCGAAAGGCGATCGCAAGGACGAAGACGAGGAGGTAAGCGATGCGGAGGAAGCCATTGAGGCGGTCGATCAGGATCGGAAACCAGCTGAGGATAGCGAAGACCGTCAGATTGTGGAGGACGAGGCTATGGAGCAGCCGTTGAATCTGAACGCCCTGTCCGAGTCACTGCCACCCATTGACAGTCCCATGGCCTGCTCTTCGCCCTCATGTTCTGTAATTCCAGACACGCCGCCCGTGTGCGACAATTGTTTCCAAGTGCTGCCGAATGCACCGGCCGCCCATCACTTCATCGGCAACCAAGTGACTCCGGCCAACAAGTCGCAGTATCAGCGGGCCGTTCAGCGGGAATACCGCATGTTGCAGGCCTCCCTCCCCGCCGGAGTCGTGGTGCGGGCCTACGAGGATCGCATGGACCTGATATCTGTGATGATGGTGGGACCGCAGCACACTCCCTACCAGAACGCCCTGTTCTTCTTCGACTTTCAATTGGGGCGCGACTATCCTAAAAGCCCGCCAGTGTGCCACTACATCAGCTACTGCACGGAGCGTCTCAATCCCAACCTGTATGAGGAGGGCAAGGTGTGCGTTTCGCTGCTAGGCACTTGGTCTGGCCGCGACACAGAGGTGTGGTCATACGGCAGCACCATGCTGCAGGTGCTCGTCTCCATACAGGGACTCATACTGGTCGATGAGCCCTACTATAACGAGGCGGGCTACGAAAAACAAAAAGGTCAACTATTTAAGTTCAATACTAATAGCAGCACTCAAAAATATAATTTTTGCCATTTTAGGCACCCAGCTGGGCAATGAGAACTCTCGTGTCTACAACGAGATGGCCATCATAAAAATTGCTCACTCCACGGTCAAGCAGCTGCAGAATCCGCCGCTCGTCTTCCGCAGCGAATTGATTGAGCACTTCAAGGAATTTGGGTGCGAACTGCACGGACGTATGCAGGCCTGGTCGGAATATTCGGCGGAGGCCCAGCGCCAGCGAATAACCAGCATCAAGGGTGAGTCTTTGGATAATGTTGTGCATCGGATAATTTATAATCGGCATCCTCTAGATATGCCCGTCGAGTACAAGGCTCCCTGCGAGCTGCCCGAGTTTCCCCTGCTGCCCTGCAGTCGTGGCTTTTGCATAGCGGTCAAGGGCGTTTTGGGCCAGCTTCAGAGCGAGCTGACTGCTTTGGGAACGAGTCTGGCAATGGGTGAACGAAACGGCATTGCGGCAGGGACGGGAACTGCGCCGCGTGCTGCTCCGGAAGAGATATGAGTGCAGCACGTCCTGCTCAGTCCATGCCTGTGAAATTGGTGCCTATCAGAAGAACCACAAGACTTTTGCCGCCTGCACTTGGGAGTCTGATCTGGCCCTCGGCAAGGGGCTGCGTTTTATAGCCACTATCGAATCTCGAATTTTTCCCAACTCGTATTGCTGGCAATCAGCCTTTTAGTTAAACGAAATTTCCTAAAGTTATTAGTTGCTAATTTTCCACAAACAAATAACATAAGCTGAATTATATATATATAGCGCTCAATGAAGCAAAATGGTATGTGGATTCGCCTCATGTAATGTCATTCAATTTTATTTATTTTAGTTGCCTCGTGCTTAGTGCAGGCCAGCAAACAAGTTACGCGTTTGTCGTTGTATTAATTGTGCTGTTCCCATACTTGTGGGTGCTGGCCTACACGAATCTTTGTTTATGCTCGCGCTGCGTTGTAGTAGGCATTCCACTAGTGCTTAGCTTAGTCAGTCCACCCCGTCCCCCGATCCGCACCATGTACGTAATATTGTAAGCTAGCCAATGCGAGAAATGTGAATAAATTAGCAATTTTATTTATTATGCTTCCAATTTCTGCTGTATCCAATCGATGAAATGCCCAGTGCGGGTATAAACGCCAGGCCAACCCTTTAGGCCGCACGGCTTCGTGCCGTAGGAGGTGACTCCGGCGATGTAGAAGACCTCCCTTCCGCCGGAGTTGACGCCCACCATCAGGGGACCGCCGGAATCGCCACCGCATGTGTCTACGCCCAACTGGCCGCCGGCACACATCTGGGTGTCGTCCAGTTTGACCTTGAAGGTTGTGTACTTGTCCTGGCAAGTCGTCAAATTCCACACGCTGACGGTGATCTTCAACTTGGTCACACTGGGTTGCAAGTTCTCGGTGAGTCCCCAACCGGCCACATCCATGGCATAGCCAACGAAGTTGTTCCGCATCAGGTCGTCGGTGGGCAGGCAAATGGGACGCACGTAGTCAGTGTAGCTGACGGAGAATATAAAAATATCAATGGATTCACTGGACAATCCCCCAGTTCTAAGGACCCACTCACCTGACACTTCGCTTAAGACGCAGCAGCGCAATATCATTTTTTTGGTCAACAGAATTTGGCGAATATTGCTCGTGAATGATGAACTTCTCCACCTCGATGTCGATGTGATTGGGGGCGCAGATGCGCTTTTTGTTCAACTGGACGGCGCAGTCGGGATCGGTGCGGGTGTCCCACTCCCCCAGGCGAACACTGTGCAGAGCGACGCCGGACTTATCGAGTTCCCGGCTGGCCAGACAGTGTCCGGCGGTCAGGACGTATCGAGAGTTCAGCAGTGCTCCGCCGCAGTTAAAGGAGTAACTTTCGGAAAAAACTGTAAGAAAAAAAAAAATTATTCAGATTGCCCTTTCCATTTTTCCCCAAAAGATAACAAAAATTTTTCTTTCCGCTTGGAATTTTGATTTGACTTGAAAACAATTGGTTGATAATAATACAGTCAAACTTTAACTACTCGTGCCACCACAAAAAACCACCACACTTGGAGTTACATATACAATTTATTTTATCTGGCTTTATACTTTTTATATTATAGCAAATAAATATGTTCAGACTTCGAGATAGGAATGTGCGTACTTATAAGGAGTCAAAGATTGTTTCGTAATTTAGCCTCATATCAATTTTGACGTTATACATTTAATATACTTATATACAAAGTGTACCAGTAAAACACTGTGCTGAATATATAGTTTAGTAGGTATAAACTAACAACAAATTGTTATTAAGTGTGTTGATTTGTTAGTATTAGCTGATAAACACTGAATTCTACTGAATACTAATGATGAATTCCGGAAAATAATTTAGTCTTTTTCTAATTACTTACATGATAGGAATGGAGCTTAAATATTCAACTCACGTTTTTTATACTGAAGCAAAACCATCCAGGGGAATTCCCAGAGGCTGGTGTTGGTGCCACCGAAAATGCGATCGGCAAAGAGGAATCCGCAAACGTCACTACCGGGCAGGACGTTGCCGGGCTGCTGGCCCTCCACCTCTGCAATCTCTGGGGCCTCTTCGTTGGTGTCCCTCTTGCTCTGAGGGCAGCAGACCAGGATGCGGTTCATCAGACCCTCCACCCGGTTGTCCAGGCCACACTGGCTCTTGGAGAGCAGGAGTACTTGGGCAGGTGTCTTCGGCTCCACCTTCACCAGGTTGGCCAGGAAGGGGCAGCTGGCGATCCGGACGCACTGGCCACGCTCCTCGCTCTGCTGGGGCGTGCAGGTGCCGAAGCTAATCTGCGCCGCGTCTGGAAGAGAAGAGTGCGGTTTACGATGCGGTCTAACCGGTTTTCTGTCGGTGCACTAAAAACGGTTCGCGTTCCCATTGATTGATTCCATTTTTTTCATTTTGCTCATTAAATTATTTTTTTAATAGCTCTTAGAAGTTTAGTTGAACAATTTAAATATCTTGCAAGGCGGAGTATATAAGTTGATAGGTATTATTCGAGATCGGTTGCATATTTTAAATGTTAAATTATGATATGTCGAAAAGTAGCTCTACCTACAATTCATTTCAATAGCCAAACGGCCAGGGCATTATAGAGTCATTGAAGAATTTCTTAACATTAAGGTTTGAAAACTTTAAAATCGATCTAATAAGGTCAGGTAAAAAAAATGTACTTATTTTGTAAGTGACCTATGGACAGCTGACCCACCTGCTGCGTGTACTAATCCGGATAATGCGCTGACCACCAGTGCCAGCAATAGAAAATTCCGTTCTCTAGAAGCCATCTTGTCGCTGCGGGTTCCAAGCTGAGACTAATCAAGCTCTCCGGCACTTGGGCAGTTCAATTCCAAAACGATCCCGATGCAATGGTTGCGAGTAGCAATGGCGTTATCTCGGGGTCAAAGGTTATCCAGATTGCTGGCGAAGGCATTTGCTTTCAGATAGGGGTGAGGTTTTCCCAGATTTTTGCATTAGCATAGCAGCAAATTGATGGGCCAACCCCACCCGTAAACGCCTTCGGACTCCATTAAATCATATTCAAATTACTCCCTGCTGTTCGATCTTCTCTTAACCGGTTATTCTCACAATACTTGATAAACATATTCACAAAGCGTCTTTTCACATTGTAAACTTTTTGTTTTGCCTTTTATGTTGTTTATGATGGTTTAAAAAAATTCTGATAATACTTCCTATAATACCTGTAAAACTGCTATTTGTTTAATCAAAATAAAAAATATTAATAATCTACACTTTCTGATAGTGTAAATGTCTCGACAAAACAAATCTAAATGTACCCTTTGAAAGCTGTTTACTTACAATATTTGCATTGCTTTATTATTAAACACAATCGAAATAATATTAAAATCGTATTAAAATAAAAAGGATGAAATAATTTTAAAGTATACAAGTGTAGATATAGTGCTCAAAACATGTAATAAAAATAATAAGTAAATATGTATCTTTAAATAATAGTAAGAGATTGTAAGTAAACAACGGCGAGTTTATAAAGTTTATATACACTTGCAGCTGGTTTTGATCGTTCCTAAGCTATATGTTATAGTCGTCCGTTAAACCGTAATTCTTTATTTCTTTGTTTTCCCTATTGTTTCTATGTATGCTTTATGATATATTAACCCGATGCTGCCCATTCTGATTTATTACCTGCAATTTAGAGATGACTTTTTGCAAAGTTTCATCCAAATAGCAATAAAACTAAGGTATTAGTTTGCGTAAATGTCGGACAGACGGATAGATCTACTCGCCTGGTGAAACTGATCAAGAATCTTCTCTGCGTAGCAAATATTTGACTGAAATTTTAATACCTTCTGCAAGGGTTTTATGAATCGAAAACTATATATGTAAATGTAAATATAAAATCAATTGTTTGTACTTTAAAGTTCAAGGCTTTAGAGACTGAACTATCCATTTAAAGTATACTCCAGTTTTTGTGTAAACTCCTGGAACGCCCTTCTGTCCGCAAGGTTTGGCTGCATATGATGAGATGCCGACCACATAAGTGCTGAGTCTTTTGTTTATCATCAGGGGCCCGCCGGAGTCGCTCAAACAGGGGTCCGTTTCACCCTGGACACCAGCACATATTTGAGACTGTGGGTGGAAAATTCGTGAAAACTTCTTTGAGCACCTTTCCTTATTTTCTCTAAGGGTGCTCTGCAACAGTATTTGACTCGGTCTTCCGTTACTAGTAATTTTCCAGGCGGCAATTCGCAACGCGGAGTTCTTTAAGGCCGTATGAGCTCTTGGAACACAAATAGGTGCGATTTGTTTCGTATAGCTGCAGGAAAAAAAAATTGATCAGAGTTGGAAGTAAAGTATACAAAATAAAATATAGTATAGAGCTGATGACCAAGCGGCGAATCATTCACTCACCGTACAGGAATTTTGAGTCGCAGAAGGGCGATGTCGTTTACGTAAGGTGTGTAGTTTTGATGCACAATAGCTTCCTCCACCTCGAAATCCGAAGGCCCGAAGGCGAACCTCTTCTTGCCAGCATTTGGCCCGACCCAATCGGGATTGGATTGCTCGCCCAGACGCACTTTCCTGAGCACTAAGTCCATCGGAACATCATTCCCTGGGACCACACAGTGGGCTGCGGTTAGGACGTAGCGGTTGTTGATCAGGGAGCCCTCACAGTTATAGACAAGCATCGGATCCCAAGTTGTGGTATTCTGGTAAAATAGCATGGCCAACCATGGGAGCTCACTGAGCCCCGCTTCTTCTTGGCCCTGTCCACACTTCTCATCTTTTGGCAGAAAGGTACCCAGTTTGGGGCAGCAGATGTAGATTCGGTGTTCTAAAAATCTCTGTTTGGCATCGATTGCACATTGCCTGCGCATTATTTCCTTCTTAGCCGGAGTGACATTCTCGGAATTAAGAATGTCACGCAAGTGGGGGCACTTATCCAGTCTGACGCATTGCTCATCGGTTAGACAAACTGGAGCTGATAAAGATATGAGTTGTACCAACTATAGGCTTAGATTTTTGGAGGTCATTACCCGGCCTTGGACAGCAGATGTAGACCCTCTGGCCTATAAGGCTACGCGTGGGATCGATATCACATTGTTTTCGCATAAATAATGCTCTGGCCTTCCATCTATTGGACATAACAATGTCATAAAAGCGGGGACATTTATCGAGTGTGATGCATTTCTCGTGGGCTCGACACTTTGGAAACGCTGAGAGGAATTTTCATTAGTATCAATACAAATACAATAAAAAACATAACTTAAGATTATATTTAACGTCCTGATATTTGACATATATAACACTAATAATCCCATTAACAGGTTTAAACAATAAATGCGTTTCTCCAAGGGAAAAACCGTTTGCCAAGCCTAAAAAAAAACCGTCACGTTGTTTAATTTCAAAACTATTACACTTGGAATTTTATTGATGCCGCAAACAAAAAATTGTGTTTTATATTATATATTAGTTGGAACGCCAAACACAAAAGAAAATGTTTATTTGTAGACATATGTAATTTTTATCAACGTTTTATTGTCCTTTTTGATAATCACCATATCCAACTGAATATTTCAGAAGAAAAGCCTGGAGCAGAAGCGAAATATACGCTTTGGGTCCGAAAAACATGCTGAGCCGAAAAGGTTTGAGATAGAACTGCTTCTGAAATGCGTATTGAAGCACATCGTCGAATTATTATCATCAAAAATAAATTTTGAGTCATCTCGCTCCATTCGTATACTCATTATTTTCAAAGAAAGCAGATTATTCAAAATTGGTGATGTTGTAATGTTTCTGCTCAAAAAAATGTGCCACTGCCTGTTCTAGAATATCACTTATTATTCGCTTTATACCTAGACTTATCGTACTGCTGATTAATAAAATCTCCTTTTTTAAAGACTCCAAGCGTTCCCTCAGCCTACCGTCTATCGGCTAACCCAGCTAACATAAGTTAGAGATACTACAGGAAAAATGCAGAAGCTAGCTAAGTACCCAGAAGGGATCTAAAAAATGTCAGGCTGACCCATGAACACCGCTTTTCCCAGGCAATACATAGTCAATGCCGATTTTACAGCAACCACACCATAAAACATCCTAGACGACTGTTACGCACTCTAAACATACATATCTATTAATTCAGCCATTAAACTAACCAATCTGTAAATAAATTTGTTGATCAAAGCAACTGTGCGTATGAGTGATAAACTTGTAATCTAAAACCATTCTTCAAGATACCCTAACAAATTGCAAAATAAATTCTTGTTTTGTCGTTCGACTCCGCCATCTCAAATGAATGAACCCCGTTACCAAATATGCAATGACGTCATATTTTACACTTAAAATGTTCTAAAACGTATGAGTAATGGTACGATTCGAATTTTTAGGAGTGTTGATAGATTTTTAGTGAATATGTAATTTAGAGCTAGTCTTAACATATTCCACTCTATTCCTCTAGGTGGTGATTTGTGGACGCTTACTCTACGTGACAGAAAACCTAGAATCTTCATACTAAATCCCAAGTCCCTAGCTCTTATAGATTCCGATATCTCGACGTTAATCCAGACGAACATTCAAACGGACATGCCTTAATAGTCTCGGCTATTTACTCTACGAGTAACGGGTAAAAAATGTCATATGGGTCCATGGGCAAATGTTTAAACTTATTTGTGGTTGTAAACTGTTTTGACGTAATCGTTTTCTTAATTGCTTTACAAACCGTAAAATAAAAAAAAAACTTTTTGAAAAAAAAAGGATTTAAGGCAGAAATTTTGTTTTTGGATTAAATTTCGAACAAACAATTTTACACTTTTATTTATGTTTCAATATTCGATACTGATGGGACCGTGCATGTATGTATATACATATGTGATATTCTTTATTCGTATTATGTAATATAAACATACATACATATTGAATGTTAATTTAATATGGAATACTCAATACTTTTTTTGTAACGGCTTAAGTAATTTACAAGATCTGATTCATTTTCAAATATAGCTGTTAAAGAATAGTTAGTTAGTTAATTTTTGTAAGCTTAATATGCAACATATTAAATTAGGAAAAAGTTATCGTTCCTTGTAAGAAATCAGTCAATTAAATATAATTGTTTTTAAATTTAATTTAATATTTTTAAGAATACAAATGAGTTAAAATTGGAATTCAAAATAATAACGGCGACGTCTCATATTTTAAACAAGCTTTTTACGGCAAGAGAGAGTGCGAGAGAGCTTTTTTGTTATGTGTCCACCGCTTTCTAACGGTGTTCCGCTTGGCTTAGAATACTTTCATTCTTCAACCGCAGCAGACGTGTTTTCGTTTTGCCATAACCGTTAAACAGAGAGGTAAAACTGACTCTTCTTTCCTTAAGTTTTGTCTGTTGTTAAAACCGAGGTTTATAGTATAAGAAAAGTTTACATAGTCGTTTGGATACTTTCTTAATAGAGAATTTTATTTGTTCGATAAACTGCATGGGCTTTGTGTATACTATGTGTGTGTGGGTTTGGGTATGTAAGGGGCAAGTGCAGATACTTGAGTTTTTCCCCGGTGCCCCTTTAATTCGATGGATTCCCAAACGTGCTTAAGTGTTCCCCAAATGCATCGATAATTTGCTCATGCGGCCAATTTGCACCATATCCTTCGCGCGTGTGTGTGTGGGAGGGAGGGAGACGAAAGCAATTCAATTCGCATCAAAGTTGGCATGTTATTTTGTGTTGCCTGCTTCTTGGCGTTTTTATTATTTTCTTCTGCTTTGCTGGCCCTGTTTTGTTGTTGTCTTATCGATTTCTTGTGTTATTTTTAGCGTGATTTGCATATGTATGTGCGTGCTTTCTCTCCCCCTCTCTCTCTCTCTAATGTGTGTGAGTCCATGTTGTTTGTGCTTGTTTTTGCGCTTCCTTTTGGGTTCCCTTTGTGTTTCATTGTGTGTGTGTGAGCTGTAATCGAATCTTGGCTGCTAATCAAATGAATTACGTCGTGTGTCACTTTCAGTTTTTTGGCTTGAACAACATGGCGGAACGTAATCTGTTGGCCATCCTCCTTTTGGCCAGCATCTGCATGGCCCAAGCGTATCCGGCTTTATTGCCCTACATTTACAGTGAGTACTTTTCTGCCACCCCCTACTCTTGACCCATCTTCGTACTTCCCTCTGAGAGCTAATTTGCATTCTCACCGGCTGTGTTGAATATACAGGAAGCCGAAGTTCATATACCCTTGCAGAGAAAAATTCAATTCAATAACTACTATATTGGTGATTATTTTAATATTTCTTTAATACATATTCATTTAATAAGTTCTAAAAGTCTTTTCTGATGTATAATACGACCATAAATCTATTAATATTCAACTATCTTTTAAAACAGTGAAGTAATGCAAAATTAGTATAAAATCTTATACAACTATAATGTATTTTGTTTCATAAGCAATAAAGCTAAAAAGTTTTGTCGATTCTAAAATCAACCTAAGTTAATTACTGCTAACATGTTTTCCACGAGCTGTTTACCCTTTGATGTACAAGAATTGGAATGTGGAATAGCACAATAGATTTTAGCAAGTACATATTTTCCACAACTTCACGAAAGCTTTTATTCAAAAATAAACATAATTCGATTGGGTGGATAATGTACCACTTCCCAAATCAGATCCATCCAAGCGGAGCAGCAGTGATACGGTTTTCCCCCAAATCGAGGATGACGTGAGTGAGCTGGACCAGCTGCGAAATGAACCGGGGTTGGTGGTGACCAAGCGGCAGCACGATGGAAGCACCGCCCGCACCACCACAACCACAAAGGAAAGCGTCGAGGAGGTGGCTGCTGCTCCCGAGCCTGGCCAAAACACAAACGCGAATATTCTGCCCGACTTGGAAAGGCAATTGGAAGTGGCAACACCTTTGATTTCGACCACTACCACTACCAGCACCTCAGCCACCACCACAACAGCAACCTCCAAAGAAGAGGGTGAAAGGTCACAGCTGGAGGAGCCGAAGACCCAAATCAAGCCCGTGGTGGAGCCGACGGCCCATGCCAAGGTAAGTGCCCATCCCCAATCCCCTCTGGAATCCTCCCATAGACCGCTTGGTAAACTCCAAACTCCTCTTTTGCCAAATCCAAGTGTATATCAACGAAACCACCCAAAAATCAACAGGCATTTTACGGGGCGGCTCGTCTAGCTTTTGGTCAAAATCCGGAGGTGTTGCCAACGACCACAACCACAAGTACCACATCGACCACCACGACCACGACGGCAGCTCCTCCAGCTGAGCCCGAGCCACAAGAGGAATCCCAAGCACCAGCCGAAACAAAGGAAGATGGGGCGGAATCAGAAGCGGATACCGCCCCGGATGTGACCGGAGAACCAGTTGAGGCGGATGACCCCGCCGGCGAAGTGGCTGAAACCGAACTGACCGCTCTGAATCCGCCCAAACCGAAACACGAATCGAACAAGGAGACCATTGGCGACATTGTCTTCGATGTGGTGGCACGAACCACGGAGCGAAGATCCAGCACATCCAAGATCACCGCCAAGGTTCTTATAAAAACACCACAAATAATTCATGGAGTTGTTGAATTCTCATAAAAATATTAAGAACATACATAATTGGCGAAACTCAAGAAAATTGGAAATTGGCAGAAAATTGGTGACACCTAGAAACAGATTTAACAACATTCCAAATATGTTGATTATTTTCTGCTATTTCTTGATAAACATGCGCAAAAATTTACCAAAAGGATGGGAAAAATAATTGGCAGAACTAAACAACAAATTGCTTTTTAAAGTGTTTTTTTTTAAACTGGATGATTAATACACCTTTGGTAAATTTTGAAAGTAAATTAAAAATTTATTTATTACCCCAAAAATAATTCATTGAATTGGTTAAAATCTTACCATTTTCTCCATAAATCGCTCATTACCAATAAGATTCATGCCAAAGTCAATTCTTAAAACTTTTTTTTCGCCATCTATTTTTTCAGACCGCCAAGAACTTGCTACGCAGTCCAAATGGTCAGTATTCCTCGTTTGACATGGCCCAGTATATTTTCTGGACTGGTGATGAGACGGCTGTTGTAAAAGCTGTGGAAGAACTAGTTGAGGGAAAAGTGGTAAGTGGTTTGTAATTGAGTCTTGATAAAAATACTGAAGGTTTTTTTTTATTTTTATTTTAAATTATTTTTTTGTTACAAAAGTTATTACTCAAAAAGAGATTACATAATTTCACATTTTCCTGGTCTGCTTTCAACAACTAAATTAGTTTTTTAGAAACATTTTCATCACTAGCATTTAAATTTCTGTGTTAAATTGCATCATTATATTTAATCTTTCATAGCCTCGTAGTAATAATGACTAAAACCAGGGTATTTTATGAGCGGAGGTCCGAAATATTGGTGGCATTTTGGCGGACCCTGGGGATGATGGCAGCCGAATGAGCGTTTGTGGTGGTGGTGTTGACTTTCGTGGTGATTCCAATGATGTCCAACTTGCCAACGCCAATAATGACCGTGGTGTTCATGGGGGTCCTTATGATGGCCACAGTGGAACCTTCCAAATTTGCGATTATCTTCTTGTGGAGCTTCCATTTTTAACAGATTTACTTTGCTTGTGTTTTATTAATTTATATTTTCGATTTGCATCAGAGATCTTCTCTGTTTGGTTATTCACGGCGAACTGATTTCCCACTGCTAAAGTGAGGGCCTTTATATTACGCTCGCTAAACAATTTCGCATTGGCTAAACAATCAGCGTCAGCGATAAGTCTGTTGTTCAATGTGTTATCTTATCGAGCGGTGTTTGGCCAGTTTAATGAGAGTTAGAAATATTGAAATATTTTTGTGTAATTCCCATGTAAATTGTTTTCATTCATAACTATAGCAAACATTCATTTTATGATTTCATTAATGACTAAAAAATTTGCTATATTATTGTGAAATATTAATGGCTTTTTGTGGTTTTGCCTTTTAAACGTAATTGGGGCTAATAAACTTGTATTGATTGCAATTATTTTGTTTACATTTAAATTTGACTCTCAATGAGCAATAGAAATGTTTTTGTTTTATTTTTAGATTAGGGGATTGCTTGACGCGACTTAGTCACTCAGTTTTTTCACATCTTTATTACTAAAGCAAATAAATTTAGAGGCCTTGAAAATCGGAACAGTTTATGTGAAATGTAATATTAACATAATAAATATGAATGTTTTTTGTAGATAACCCGGGAGAGCGCTCTGAAGTTCCTGCAGGATATTCGGCTGGGAATTGAGTTTCTGCAGCGGTCCTATGCCAATCGAATTTTCCCAGACGAGGTTCGTCAGAATCAACTAAAGCGACACAGCCCTCCCGTTACCACGCCCCCAACTACATCTACAACATCCACTACAACAACGACAACAAGCACAACCACAGAAAAACCATTCCCAGAAGTGCACGAATCCGGTTTCGAATCCGGGAACGCCAGAGGAGCAGGAGCCCTGCCCGCGAAGAACTTTGATAGTTTCACTTTCTGGAACAAACTCAAGGTTCTGGACAGCGAGTCACAGCAAGGTAAGACTATGCCCTATACATAAAGAACCCAAAATGATTTTATTAATTTAATTCCGCAGACCTAAATGACTATGATGAAGGTCGGGCTAAGATTGTGGAGTACTTGTACAATGAATACTCCCTGGAGGAGATCCTCTACAAATTGGCCAAGGTATTTATACATATAAGTCTAAAACATTATCACCATAATATAATTTATTCCATATTTTTTCAAGGTAATGTTTGCCCAGTCGCTATCCCATGGATCCGATGAGGCTCAAATGGAGCTGCAAAAGCTGACTGAATTTCTAGAACGCGAGGGTAACATGGGTGTTATTCCCATTGACTTGCAGAAGAAAGTTTTGAGTAAGTTTATTATTGAGCTCATAAGTTCCTATCATAAGATTCGATAGTTTTTAAAAACAAAGGTGGTACAAATAGATTTTGTGTTGGAGTAATTTTAAACTAATTTTGCTTAGTTCTCTGTTCTTAAACTCTGCAATATTTTTGCTGAATCGAATTGTTTGATACCGTCTTAAAAAACTCATGCATTAATTCTGAATTTTGCACTATTTCAGGAGTACTGCTTAGCGCATTGTCGGACACGCTGACCGAGCATCCGGAGTTGCTGCCGGCGGCGCGGGTTAATCTGGCCAACCCGTTCTACAGGCTTCCAATGCATACCCCCAGCCAATAGAGCCCTTTTGGGGGGCATCAGTTTAATACAATTCCCTATATATATATGTTAACACGCATAATCCGCATCAGCTAAATGGCATATCCCCACTGATCGGCGCTACTCTGGGGAGGCGCACTCTCGGAACTCTGATTCAACTCGGCCCTTAGTTCTCCAGATCGATTGGCACCTTCCACTTTGGTTAACGGATTAGCCTACGTGTAATATAGCAAAATACCCTCGTGATATTTTTGGTCAGGCAGAGGCAGAGAACGAACCATTTACACTTACGGTACGATAAGAAAATCAAAAAATAAAATACAATCCAAAGTAACCGAACCAAAACCAAACAAAACTAATGAGAGAGACTTGCGCCCCTTTGAGCTTTTAAAATTTAAATAGATTACCTATATGTGTATGTCCACGGTATGCATATGAATTGGCACACTTGCTTATATTTGATATGAGTTTGTTAGTTAGATACAATGAGAGGTTGAGGTTGGGTCGCTGGCAAAATCGATGAGCCGCCACGGACGACCGATTGAAGCAGGAAAGGGCTCTGAGTCCGCCTATATCAGTAGCAAATATGTTTATAAGCGCTCCACAGAAGAGCGACTGTCGTAAATAGTTATTATTCTATATGTTCTCCCCCGAATAATTGAGCGTTTCATGCATTATTGATGGATTGGTTAAACGATTGATTGTTTTGCGAGTTACATATACGATATGCAAATAAGAACTAGAACCTGTATCAAGAAATTATCGATTATACACTCAATATACATAAATATATATATATATAAACTATGTGGAAAATCAACTTATTTAAACTATTGATCCTTTTTGGGCTCGGATGGCTCTGATTTATCGAGCAGCTGGTTAATGCGTTCTTCTGTCAACGGCTCCTTACTATTGAAGAGTTTCTCAATCTCGGCCCGCTCATCATCGCCTATATCGTTGGCATAAAGCTTGGCCAATTCCTCAAGACGTTGTTGGTTTTTCTTCAGATGTGCGGGTAGCCAGAAAATGGTCTGCACCATTCTAAAATGGGTATCCGCATTAAAATGATGTTAGATGGTTTAAAAAGAAATATAAGCTGGGTGTCTGTTCAATCTGTGGTATATACTTACTTAAGGAGTACGAATCCGCAGACGGCCAGAAGAAGACACAGTCCGGATGTCTTAAACATGGTCCAATAGTCAATCGTAATTTGTTGGTGCTTCATTTTCGATGTCCTTTAAAAATTTGCTCCACTCTCGCCTGATTTATGACTTCAACTATCATATGTGGCAAGTGCGACTTGGCCAAATCCCTTTGGGCTGAACTGGAATATGTTGTGGCCACGTTGTCAGGGGCAGCCGTCAAAAGAGATACGTGTATTACTGACCCCACGGCACACCAATCATAAGTGGCCCCTATAAATCGATATCACACTCGCTCTGATTTGATGAGCCTCCTATAAACAGGAGCTGAACTGCTAAATTGGTAATATTAAAGGAATACTTCGAACATGTTGCTGCTGAAGAACTGTTGCATGTTACCGGTGGACAGCAACATGTTGCTAGCGTGGTTTCAGCCAATTTATTGTTTTCATTTGCAATCGCACTTTCTATATTTAACAATTATCTCTTGCAAATTACGTATTTGAAAATATTAGTAAGGATGATATGGCTAATTAAGAAGGCTGAACTTTCTTGATACCCTCGTTGTGATTGCAAGAAAATTGCGTGTGTTTGCTATAATTGGAATGCTTTAGTTTGCTTTATTTATATCCGTTTTTAAAATCTGTTAATAAAATATTTTAAGCACATGACATTATTTTAACAAAATAGGTCAAGATATAATAAAGATATTTGTTTTTGTTGAATTTTTATTTTCAAGGAGTAACAATATGTACAGTTTTATAGATTTTCAATCTAAATAAATGCTATACTCTTATAAAATTTTTCGAAAATACACAAATCCAAAAATGCATCAACGTTGAACTTAATTTGATTAGTGGGTACAAAAATAAATTGAAAAACGATAATCAGCATTTTCGTTTAGAGGGGGGTCCCGGGTTTTTTAGATTGTAAATTAGGGTACCGCGATTTTAATCAGAACAAGGAGCTGATTATGCCAAGTGTATCTATCTATATTATATATTTCGTCGATTTCTTGGGGGTCTGTGAACGCGCCTGCCAATAAATCTGATTGCGTGTTCCTATCACAATATTGATAATGGTCAGGGAACTATAAAAGCTGGTATCCCAAACCACTCGGGTCACAGTAGAGCGATGAAAGGAGGAATGTTAAAAGTAACCATATTACTAGCCGGATTAAGCCTAGTACTGGCCGGTACTCGGCCAATTTCCGATTGCGTGAGTATAAATAATATGAGTAGTAATATTAACTGGGTTGCATCTCATTTGAGAAGCTGATTAAAACGGACGGTTTTAAAAAGATATTTCTTATCCAAAATATTTTTCAATCAACCATTCTTTCCACCTTTTATATACATATAATAAAATCTTTAAAATACTTTTTCTAAGGGTGAGCGCATTGAGGACGATGGCTATCCTATGGAGCGTCACGTGGTGACCACCAGTGACAGCTACATCCTGACCATGCATCGCATCCCGTATTCCCCCAAAACGGGCGACACTCCCGATCGTCCGGTGGCCTTCCTCATGCACGGAATGCTGAGCTCCTCCTCCGATTGGGTGCTCATGGGTCCGGAGAGATCCCTGGCCTACATGCTGGCCGATGCCGGCTACGATGTGTGGATGGGCAATGCCCGAGGCAATACCTACTCCAAGGCCCACAAGTTCTGGCCCACCTACTGGCAGCTCTTCTGGAACTTCAGCTGGAACGAGATCGGCATCTACGATGTCCCTGCGATGATTGATTACGTGCTGAAGAAGACAGGTCAGCAGCAGGTGCAATATGTGGGCCACTCGCAGGGCACCACTGTCTATCTGGTGATGGTGTCGGAGAGACCCGAGTACAATGACAAGATAAAGTCCGCCCATCTTCTGGGACCGGCCGCCTTTATGGGCAACATGAAGAGCCCGATGACCCGGGCCTTTGCCCCCATTTTGGGTCAGCCCAATGCCATTGTGGAGCTGTGCGGATCCATGGAGTTCATGCCCAGCAACAAGTTCAAGCAGGATATGGGCATCGAGATGTGCCAGGCCACTTCGCCCTACGCCGATATGTGCGCCAACGAGATTTTCCTGATTGGAGGCTACGACTCCGAGCAGCTCGACTATGTGAGTACTTAAGAACTATTTTTAACTTTGGTCGCCTACAACTTATGGTCCTTGAAAGATCACACTCTATCAAAATCTTGTTTAGCTCGGAAAGAAATAATTAATATATTTTATCTTATAAATATACTTTTTATCCGAATGACCATATCTATAGTATATTAGTTTTGCTCCTATAATATTGTACTGATTTTCAATGACCATATAATTTCGAAACCTATCTAATGCCTGGTGCGTTATTCCAATTATTCAGGACCTACTCCAACACATCAAGGCCACCTCTCCGGCTGGGGCGTCTGTAAACCAAAACCTGCATTTCTGCCAGGAATACAACTCCAAAAAGTTCCGTAAATTCGACTACACAGCTCTACGTAATCCCTACGAATACGGCAGCATGTCTCCCCCTGATTACAAGTTAAAGAATGCCAAGGCTCCTGTGCTATTGTACTACGGAGCCAATGACTGGATGTGTGATGTGAGCGACGTGCGAAAGTTGAGGGATTCACTGCCCAACATGGCACTGGATTATCTGGTGCCTTTCGAGAAGTGGGCTCATCTGGATTTCATTTGGGGAACTGAGGCCAGGAAATATGTGTACGACGAGGTCTTGAAGCAGATGCGGTCCTACGAATAGGTTTATTTATCCCGCAATAAAATGAACATACAGAACACATCTAGATTCATTATTCGACTTCCAGTTCCATCGTATATGACAACATCTCGTGATGACCCTTGAAAAGATTGAATTTTGATTGATAGTGCCCCGGGGTCATTAGCTTCTTCAAAAGATGGACGTCAAACGGATAGTCTTCCAGCTTGTAATGGTCTGCCGGCACAGGACAGGTGGAAGGGTGTGGGGCATTCGAGTACTCCTTGAGCCGCTCGTAAAAGAAATCCTTGTAGTAGGTCCTCATAGTGTCGCAAACGTGCATTTCGTTGAGGTCCAGTATCAGGTGGGACTCCCCACTATCCAATGGAGATCGAAAGACCTTAAATTGAATCTGTAAATAGATCAGTTAATAGTGTTAGAAAGTGATTTAGTGGAGGTAGGCTTAGATTTCATTTTTGATTCCCAATTAATGTGTCTTAGTTGTGATGCAAAATTAAATTACAATTTTTTTTTTACCGTCCAATCGTTGTCGATATCCTTATGCAGTTTGAGTTCTCCATTTATTTTAACCACATTTTCCTCGTACTCGGAGATGCGGAGGTGGCTGTGCAGATACTCGGAGTTCTGGGAACTTTTCTCCAACGCTTTGATTCTTATTTTTTTTTCAGCATGGACCCCAAAAAGATTGATGGCCAGGATAATGGTCCCCAGCACCACCAGATGCTGAACTGAACTAGAAGAGATCCCCATTTCAAACGTTGGATGACTGATGCTCGATCAACTGCTGTCGAGGGCTTATAAAAATCTGCATTGGGCAACAAAGTGCAGTTTCAACCGGAAACGAACTTGTTCCGGATATCCCCAGATATGGTGTAATTGATATCGAAGTGCAATCGGTTCTGGTTTGTTTTATTTAATTATTGCATGACAGTCTTAACACATAAAGCAACAACAAGCAAATGCTCAGCGATTGGTAACAAATTATATTTAATTGCTAACAGCACGGCAATGACGATGAAGTACGATCGAGCTCAACTTAAACCTTTCATGCCCACATTAAAGAGGGTAGATCAACACAATATTCAATGCCCCAGTTTTTTTACAATTGCTTTTATAACTCGTATCCTGGGAATTTTATTAAAATAATGATAATATTACTTTTAATAAATTTTTTTTTAAACATTGTTATCCACAAATATTTTAAAAATTATATAATATATATTTATATAAATATATATATATACACAATATTTATTTTATTGAAATCTCAGTAAGGTGTATACTTTATATTTAAACTTGTAAATTTTAAATATTTTAAAAAACACTTATAAAACAGTCTTGAACCTTATTATACAATTATGAAGTTCTGCTGTCTAAAAAACTAGCACATTTCGAGAGTGCGGGCATGAAACTTTAACACTTAATATTTTTCTACCATAAAAGCATCTTTGTTAAGAATTATAACTGGCTATAGCTAAGTTATGTTCGGTACTTTAGTGAACGAATTGCAGCTGGAATGTTAGCATTGCTTAAGGGAATCTGCCATCCAGCCATGGGAGAATTATTGCCAATTTAGGGAATCGATCGGGATCCCAGCTAGCTCGGTGAGGTGCCAAAGTTGAGACGCAGTTGCTCGAGGAACACGAAAGTGATGATCGTGTGAGGACCCAGACGCACAAAGGCCGGTACATATCCCTTGAAGAAACCAAGAGGTCCCAATTTGGCCGTGTGCTTCACCACATCCCATAGGCCAGCATACTCCCCGGGTTTGGCGTTCATCGACCGGGTTTTCAGGACATCCAGCGGCTGCGTCAGCGTGGTGGCTATGGTTCCGGCCACCAGGGAGGCGGTAAAGTGCGTGATCAGGTTGTCCTGGAAATACGGCGTGGCCAGCAGGTAGATCTTCGTCTGATCGTAGAAGGCAATCTGCCCAATCGTCATCAGGATTCCACGGGCCGTCGCTGTGGTGGCGCCGGAAAAGAGCCGTGCGAATCCCTCCTGACGGTACACCCTGAAAAGTCCATCGACGGCGTTCTTGTAGCTGAAATTTAAAAAATACAAAGAATAAGTGGTTTTGAAGAATTTAAACAAATTTTGGATCAAAACTATTAATAAAACTACTTTAATTTCTAATTAAAATGTGTTCATTTATAGTAAAAACATTTTGAGGCAGAAACCAACTTTAAAGAACTATAATGTAAGATGAATGTTAAAGTGAGTGTGAATTTTAAACCGTTCACTTATTTAGAATTTCAAATCTATTTTTTGATTTTTATATTATAAAGTTAAATTTTTTTTTTAATTTAATAATTTGTTGTGAATTTAGGGACGTATTTAACACATACTTTCGTCGCTGTTCCACGGGTAGCTTCACGTCGTTCTGCATGCGCACGTTGACCATGTCCGCCGGAGTGCCTACGATTCCACCGACGAGGCCGGAGGCTCCGGCTAACGCCACCTTGCCGGCGAAGGTGTCCGTCTTAACGTAATCCTTTCCGGCCTCATAGACCCCAAATCGGGCCGTGGAGTAGGTCATCTGGCGGAGCATCGAGGCGGAGAGGCCGTTGTAGAAGACCAATATTCCCTGTTCACGGGCGAGTTTCGGAATCAGCTGCGCCACCGACAGGTGTCCCTGCTGCGTCTGCAACGTGACCTTGATGAGGTCGAGTGGGTGGGTCACCACAGCGGCTCCCACGCTGGCCAATCCGCCGAAGTACCACCTCGCTTTCCTCTGGGGTTTGTCCATTTTGCGACTGTAAAACTCTTAGCTGCAAGGCGGTAAAATTCACACATTATTTATATGCTTAATTGAAAACCTTTCTTGTACCTATAAAAAGGTGGTACGGAGGCTAAGTAGTGTCTCTTTCTATGGGCGGCATTTTAAGTGGGTCGGTTGTGTTATGTCATGCCGGTGGGCCTTTAAGGAACTGACGGAATATAAGGACCCGTGAAAGCAGCTGAGCGGTTGCGCGAAAGCTTAGCTTGAAAGCTTTCGGTGGTTGAATGGCGGTAACTGTTATCTTGGGCGTAGCCCTAAATATTTATCAAGGTGAAAATGGGGGATGAAATATTTTGTTTCAAACAATATTATACCCGTTATTCGTTGAGTGAAAGGGTATATTGTATTTGTTGAAAAGGATGTAACTGAATCCGAGTCGATCTATACGTCTGTCTGTTCCTATGAACGTGCAGATCTCGGAAACTTAAAAGCTAGAGATTTGAGATTCAACATGCAGACTCTAAAGACACATTGGTTATTCAACTGGCCAACAAAGGAACTTGGTAGAGACATGATGTATATGGTGCATTTTTTCAAATCAAAGCATAATTTTACACCTTTTTAAAAATTTTAAGTGTTTATCATGACTTAATGAAAAGGAGTTTATCATTGCAGCCGAGAGAGCGAAATAACTGCTTGGCAGTGCAAGCTCAGTTCGGCAGAGGGAGCCACCTAAAAACCAATTGGTTGTTGCGTCGAAAGAAATGCCTTATCAGTTGAAGGTGTATTTATTTAAAAATTGGTTGGTCAAAGGCTCGACATTGGAGTTTCTCCTTGTTTTTGGTTATTAATGAGCAATTAGTGGAAAAATATAAGTTTATTTTTAATAAATCTTAAATTTATTTACAATAAAAGTTTGAGAAACTCCAAAAAACATTCTTACAGTGATTAATTACAATTTTAGTTACTAAATAGCTTGCATTTGTGTCACTAAAATATGTACAAATTATTTTACCATCAAATCCTCATTAACTCAATTAAAAAATAGATTTACCAGAATAAACCCATAGATTTAATCCCTCGCAATACAACGCCCATGTACAAATTGTATTCGTTACCTTTCGGTACACATTCTGTTAGCCGTTAACAGGGCTCTTACAGCGCATAGCAGCACCGCCTTTTAAGTTGGTAGCCCTGGAAAACAGCTGATCGATTCGATTTACGGTCATACTAGCACCTACAACATGTTTTTCATGTCAAATTTATATATTTGTTTCGTAAACTAAACCTAAAAAGTGAAGCCCTCGACCCCAGTGAAGAGTTCTTGAATTCCGCCAGCCCGCCATATCTACGGGTGAGTAATTGGCAAAACAATTGGGAGTCCACAAACTTGCGCAACAAGTCGCCATTGCCGGCAGCGTCTTAATGCGATTTGCGAATTTAATTTCGTTTTCAAGCGTCTCGAGTGCTGTTTACATTTCGCTCTGCATATTTGGCAGTAATTGCCAGCAGATCGGTCATCGGTTTTATTATATGGAGTGAGATAAAAATCGAGGAATTCGGCCCACCAACATGGGAACAACAATTGGAGAGCAAGAGCTGAAAAAGATTGGCTATCTGCTGTCTATACTCTTCTCTAAATACTGGCAATATCGAAAAGTAAAGCTGCATTGCTCTTCACTTTTAAAACATTTTTTAAATGAATTTAATTCTGCAATGTAAATGCCTCTATTATTTAAAAATAATCGATTTGTCCATAGTGGTAAAGCTATCACAATTTAGACCAATCTGCAAGCATATTTTATCTAGACTATGTAGTTAGTCCGAATTTCTTAATACTTTATGGAAAGTATTGAAATCGTATATAACTATTATATTTATAGCAGAATGCAACTATCTTTAAAAACAATAAGATTGAGTTACAATAATATTTCCATATAATAATGCCGTTCGATCCCAGATCTACTGCTACCAGCTACAATAATACGGTCGAACATCCAAAATTCAAACCACCTTCTACCTACATACATATCTAAAATTTAAAATTGATTTTACAATTTAGTTTAATAGACTTAGAGGCTTTAAATCTGAGATTGGCAGTTTGACTGTAATACAATTGATCAAGTTTAATCCAGTTAGCTTTATTACTAAGAGACTTGTTCGAATTAAAACAAACTGTCATATAAATTTAACGGGGGGCCATAAATATATACAGGCGAATATTTGACCTTTTCTATTTTAGCTCGATTTGCTTTTGGTATCAGAATGTGGTTTAAGTTATAAAAGTTTCAATGTATTTTTAGTTTAATAATATTTTCATTTATTTAAGTTTCTATTTAAGAATATGCTTTTTTCGCCAGTTAGTTATTCTTTGTATACAATTACAAATCGGATTTGTTATTTTGTTTACAAGTCTTAATTGTGGGTAAGACCTTGACTATATTTGAGTCGTTAAAAAATGTGTTTGTTGACTTAGCTTGTAAGCAAAGTCAAGAGCATATGGGCTTCGGTTTTAATTCGTTGTGGGTACAATTTATATCCATATCGACTAATTGCTCTTTCTGCCGATTGTTTTGCTGCCATTTATAAACCTGAGACCCGGGAGTAACAATCTTTATAGGCCTGTTTGGTGTCCCTGCCTTATCAACCTTCGATTGGACCCGGTTACCAGGTCGTGTTTATAGATAGATAACATGTTTACCACCGATCGAAATCCCGGTACACAACATTATTGCCAGCATGTGTTAGATTTTGTTTTTTCCGGCCCGCCCGCATTTATTTATTTATTCAATTACTATTTCTGTTTGTGAACATCCACGTGCGTCGATTGCTTCATAAATTATATGCAGAATAAAACCATTCTCTTCTGGTTTTGTTTTATTCTCGTTATTTTTTTTGGCTGAATTTTATCTGAATATAAAAATGAGTGGCAGTGGTCAAAGTCGAATTAATAACGAATATCACATGATCAGTTGGCATACTAAAAATTGTTTTCGCTTTTAATCGAGCCCCCAAAAAGTCAAGTTGAAAGTAGATTTTACTACTTATGAACAGCTGGTTTTTGGGGAGGCTTTATTCCGATCATCTAAGACTTTTCATAGCACGACACATCGCGTGATAATAAAGTAATCCGTCTGACACACTATCTCTGAGTGTGTTTGCCCGATTTGAAGCCACATGTTTGCCTTGCAAATTGAATAATAAACTGACAGTGCAATTGCAATTGCTAAATTGCGAATGCAACAAAATAATGAACACTGGGTGCGGAAAAGCAGCCACAGCTGATGGCGTATTTACCTTGAACAAGAATCGCTGCCGGTAATTTTCCTGGTGCTGTTGGTTGTCTGCTTTCCTCGAAGAAAACTTTTTAATAAGTTTACAATTTTTGGCACACCAGGGAGCGCGATAGAGGGAGAACCACAGAGAGAGAGAGTGAGAGAGCTCAGCACGTCATCGCTGTCCACACAAACTGGTCTGGGTTTTGGGGAATAGGATTGGTCAGGGGACTTTTTTTGCTGCTGCTGGAGGCAAACGAAACGCAACGCTTGAGCACCGAAAGCGGACTGATCGCCGCCGCTGACAGCGCGCCAGATCCCACACAACAGCCGGCAACAGTCCGACCCGACCCTACACTAGGAAAAACTACATGTAAACTCACCCTGAAACTCAAACGCAATTCCTATTTTATCTTTAAGAAACAGTTTTTCTATATTTTGCCATTATTTGTATGACTATAAATGTTTCAAAGGGCGGTGTAAATAAATCATGGAGTTTAACGATCTATACCCATGTATTTTAAAAGCTTTATAAATGACTTACACATCATAAAGTTAATTTTTGTTAACCACACATTATAATTGTAAACAGCTATTGAGTAACCGAATAAGAACCTAACTAGTTCGATTATATATACATTGTAGACTTCTTTGGATTAACCAACTCCATTATTAACTTGTTTTCTAAATTATACAAAAATTTTAATCTGAGGACAAGACCAGTTGGCCGAATTGCAAGTACCTCGTATTTTATCGTGTAGTAGTGTTTTTTTATTATAGGTTATTTAAAATAATTATTTTCTATAAAATTATGTAATAATGTTGAAAACTGACATATTTTTGACTTAAAAAATATTTTATTTTTTAATTGTCCGCTTCAAGTCGTATCTATAGAATTTGTTTAAAATATTATTACTTTTTTAAGACTTGAACATTTTTTAAATGCTAAACTTTTTCTGAGTGCTTACATGCGCTCTGGATTTGACTTGGGCTCCGTTTTATCGCGCGGTCAAGGCGGGCATGTCGGAAGTGTTCTGGCTCAGGGAACGGACCGCCATCGGGATCCGATGCCGGGATCGACTTAGTTAGTCGGTGACGGTCAGCTGGACGACACAGCGAGAGAGTGAGTGTGAAGTGGGGAGAGTGAGAGAAAGTGAGCGAGCGGTACACTGATCGTGTCGAGAGTCAACATCAAACAAAACTGGTGAGGGCATTTTTATTGACAATGCGTTGGCTCTCAAAATGTTGTTCGTATGTGTGTTAAGATGATGGTATCACATAAGAACTCATAATATCTGGGGAAAACGGTGTAATTGTGAGCTTTTGTAATACCTGGTAGACATTCATTATCTCATTTTCCATTCGGTTATTATGGAATAGACATGAAAATGACATGTGGAAATGACTCAATTTTTTCACGCCGAAACATTTATGTAATTTCAAGAAAATACGGCGTGTGCCCTCCAAAAAACATTAATCATGGGACTCTCAATCACCCAATTGGTAAACATTTTCATTGATAACTCATTTAATGCATAATTAACTTGTTTCATAGTTCATTTCGAACAAAGCTCAACTACTTTCATGGTTTGTGTAATGCACTTCGGAGTCAAGGCTTAGTTAGAATGTTTATATTTGCCTGCACTACAAATAATTAACGCTTTCAAGCGGAAAATCTGTTACCTAGCCCGCAATCTTGGCCGAGATATGGGGCTAATGCCGTGATAAGAACTCATCTCGAGAATGAATTAGCAAATATTTTCACCAACTATTATTACCAACATGCTTAAATCTTATTTAAATATTTTCGTGCACGTTTTCCTAGCATGTTTCGCCATTAACACTTTTAGTATCTCCTAGCTATTTTAGCAACTTTATCCCTAGTGTTAAATTTTGATTAAATACATTAGAAATGAGTTTTTAAAAATAACATACGAAAGCTTCTTTGAGAAAAGCTTTTCCCCACAGAGTGAATTCTCAAGAGCTTTGAGGCTTAACTGGGCATTTGTCGACCGCACATCCAACGGCCCATTAGCTCAGTTGGTTAGAGCGTCGTGCTAATAACGCGAAGGTCGCGGGTTCGATCCCCTCATGGGCCAAAATAATTTTTTTCTCTTTTTTAAACCTATTTTTGTAACTTGTACCTGAAATTAAGCGCTTGAAAGTCGATTTAGATTGATACCAAAATTATTATAATTTTTATAAATAATTTTATAGTCGATAAGGGAGTTAGTTATAAACCCAAAATTTTCTTATATTTGTCTTTCAAGTGGCCTTTGTTGTTGTTTGAATCCTCGAGTGTTAAATTACTTAAATGGTATCACTTTTTATATAGCTTTTTTAAACCAACAGTAATACATTGCATTCAAGAAAATGTTTAGGTAAAATGACAGAGTATGCCCTAGCAAATAAAAAACAAAGAACAATTTATATTAATGCTTCATAATTTATTATAGCTTGATAAATGTACTCTCTCTATGGTTATTAAGTACAATTTTTTGAATCGTGGCCACGTGTGCCGCTGACAGCAATAATGAAGTGACAAGATGGAAATTCCCTTCTTATTCATTTTCCCTCCCCCATTTTGGCCAATAAATTTCATGCTGTTGCTCCCGGTCAAGTCAAGTGTTTTTAACCTCATCGACTTGGTCGGCCACGTGACCCGTCCCGAAAAAACAAAATACTGCGCACTAAATTAATTGAACTCCGCAGATGACATTTACAAATTGACTCATGGCTGTGTTTTTTTATGCTATTTCAGATCCGCACGCGTAGTCGAAACAATGGCCACCTCAGTGTTGCTAGCCTGTGGACTCAACGAGCAGAAATTGCCAGGATTCGTGCACATCAGCGAGGAGTCCAATGTGGATGGCAGCTTCCTGATCAGTTGCATTTTGGGCCAGAGGTTACGCATCTCCAACGCTGGAACCCTGCTCGTCTGCCTACAGCATCACTACCAGCATTATTTTAATGCTGGTATGAGATTGGGCTACAACACGAATATTTTCCAAGGTAAAACCCTCGGGGTCATCGATGTTTTAAGCGACATGGCCGGCGAGGGATTGGCCTCCAAGTGGCTACGCCAATCTGAGGGCCAGTCATTAACCGACCAGCTGGTGGAGGATATTCGAGCCCAGGTTGAGAGCAATTATGCCAGTCGAAATTCCTATACGGTTTTGATTGATAATTTGTCAATACTGTTCAATTTGGGAGCGAGCAAGCTGCAGGTCCAGCAGTTCTGCCAGGATTTGGCTGCCCTCGCCAAGGAGCGGGATAATCTGACGGTGATCACCAAACTCAGTAACAGCGACATCTACCAGCTGACGGATAACAACGTGGCCAAGCTCGGTCAGGTGCGCATCCAGGTGTTGCGGTTGAAGAGCGGTGTGTTTCGGGAGGTGGACGGCAAGCTCCTAATTGAACGGGTCCTGGACGAAGGCAACTACGCCTGCGAGGAGACGCGCAAGGAGGTGCTCTACAAGGTCAACGATCGCAACGTCAAGGTCTTTACACCGGGCGAAATTGGGGTCAAGGTCTAGGCGAAATGCGCGCCAATAATTTAATGAAATTTAATAAAGCCATTTTTTGTATATTCTGAGAATTGCCAGTCAAAGGTTTCTTATTGCGGTGGAATTTTACAGTTACACTAAGAAATCATGTTCGAACTTAAGTAACATTTTATAAAATTTTAATCCAAAAGTCCAATTATAGTAAAATATTTGAAAAAAAGTTTTACCCGAATGCCTTTCTCTCTTTTACCAAGATTTTTAGGGTGGCCACAATATTTGATAGTGGATTAATTTTTATTAAAACAAGTCCTTGTCTGATCTTTAAAACAGACTTAAATGATGGTCAGACATATCGTATATAAATTAAAATTCTTTAAAAAATCTATTTTATTAAAAATCTTTGATTACCTTCACATTTTTTACAAGTTTCTTAAAAAAAAAAAAATATTCTTACATATTTAAAGAGACACGTTACGGAATGCGAATGTTAGTGTAGCCTCTTTGCGTTGGTCAATGCGCCATTCAATATAATTGTCTTTGTCCGTCTTCTATCTGTTAGCATCTGTTGACGTCACCCTTGTTGGCGAAATATTGATGAATTTATGTCTGGTCACGATCAATAAGGAGCCAGTGAAAACACGACTCGAGGCGGTTACCCACAGTCAGCGCCAGAAAAGTTTGCCCAAACTCGTAGGCTCGCATAAACGCTAAATGACATAGCCAACAATAAAAATCGGGCAATTGAATTTTTCCAACCCATACAGCAAAAAAAGTTGATTAAATGCGACTGGTCTTCTGCCACAAATGTGCTTCGGCAGCAAAGACTTTTTGGGGTCGTCCAGTACGAGGAAGATTTATTTATATCTGTTTTGTCCCAAAATTGGATTGAGTTTTACCGTTCAGGATAATGGCTTTCCAGTTTGTTAATTACTAGAAATTGTCCTATCCTCGAACAGTTTACGACACACTTTGAAGGGAATATGCCGCAGGAAATTTGATATTTTATGGTATACGAGACGATGAGTTAATGTCTTGTCCTTGATTAATGGGGATTTTATTTAAATGCCTGTAATTTTGGTGGTATTTCTTTAAACACTTTTGGCAAGTGTTTACTGCCTGTGCTCGGGCCACAAATTTGTATTCGCTCATTTAGCATTCACATCGCAAATTGTCGACGGGCCAAGCCAGGCGTAAATGGGGAATTGCATTTGGCGGTGCCACACAATGTTCAAGATATCGCCCCTAAACAAACCCAGCAGATGACTTAATTAATTACGCAAATGTTTTTTGCGCACCGGAGCGCTAAATGTCGCTTATTGAAAGTTATCGATGCGGAGCACCAAGATATCGAGGCCAATCGCAGGATGTGCTTTAAAATTCAAGATTGAACGTAAGCCCGTTCAAAAAGGAAAAAAAGACCGCCTTTCGAAACGGTAGCTTACCAATATCTACACTGTTATCAAGATATTGAGACAGAATCGTGTGAATTTATTTAAATAAATTAGTATCTGGTTCGTAAAGTTAAATTCAGAATAAAACCTAGAAAAATCATTCCCCTAAATTGACAGATTATCCTTTAATAATTTATTATTGAAACAATGAAAAAAATTTAAAGTTGTACATTAAAATTGTTTTAAATTGAGTTGAGATTAGTTAAGAATAGCAATGGATAGTTTCCATTGATACATAAAATAATAATATATGTTTTTTATAACATTAATTATACCCGTTACTCGAGAGAAAAAGGGAAAATTTTATAAAAAAAAAAAAAAAAAAAAAAAAAAAGGAAACCAAAAAAAAAAAAAATATATAAAAATTAAAAAAAAAAAAACCAAACACAAACCCCCCTTCCCCTTTCTTTTCCTCTTTTTTTTTTTCTCCCTTTCCGAACAAAAAAAAAAAAAAAAAAAAAAAAAAAAAAAAAAAAAAAAAAAAAAATAAAAATTTAAAAATTACAAAAAAAAAAAAAAAAAAAAAAAAAAATCCCCCCCCCCCCCCCAAACCCCCAAAAAAAAAAAAAAAAAATTAAAAAAAAAAAAAAAAAAAAAAAAAAAAAAAAAAATTTTAAAATTTTTAAAAAAAAAAAAAAAAAAATAAAAAAAAAAAAAAAAAAAAAAAAAATTTTAAAAAAAAAAAATAAAAAAAAAAATTCCCCCTCCCCTCCCCTCCCCTTAAAATATATTATAAAATAAAAAAAATTTTAATATCAACTTTTCCATATTTTCAAAAGTTTTTTGACCCTATTTAAATTTTTTCAGTGGCTTTTTTTGAGTGGTGAGGTACCGGGAAAATGGAATTGCCGGTTTGTTCTTCGGAGCAGCAAACGCAATAAGCGACAAAAAGGAACTGAAAGTAATGATGGGGCAAAAGAAGCGTATTTTCGCATGAAGTACGAAAGGATGTTACAACCAAAGTGCTTAGGACACGCCCCCTTTACGAACTTGTCTTTGTTAATGACAGTGCCATATAGGATTTTTGTTGCATACTTTCGGGGAAAGCCGGAAATGAGTGTTTTGCCCGAATATGCAGCAGTGTGCACAAATTTATATGTATGTGTATGCATGTTTATGTATGAATTGGTGACAACAGCCAGAACGAAAAAAATGGGAAATGGTGCACAAGCCATAATTTATTCACATAGGAGCGTCATAAACATAAATTCGGCTCGGCGGGCTGTCCTTTCATCAATGATAATAACGTCGCATTTGTGCCGTCCAGGCTAAAAAATTGGGCGGCCAGAAATTCGAGTACAATGACCAACCAAAAGAGCACAGACACCTACGTCATCCTTAGACGTTAACCCTCAATTCCCATTAAAGCTCAAAAAATTCACCCTTCTCAACTCAAAAAAAGGGGATACATTTTTTAAGGTTTGATATGATGCCATATCTTGCGATTTTCATCGCCATTGTATCGGCAGCCACTCTCTTGCCATCAACTTATTTTTGCTGCTGCCACACAGGGCGTATGTGTAATATTTATTTAACAACCATACACACAGACACACACACTCTGCATTAAACGAGGAAACTTGAAGATGCTTTTAGCTGCCTTTGACAACGCGAACTCTCTTGTCTAGAAGGATTATGAAAGGTTGTTTAAAAGAGTTGCCAAAGACAACACGAATAAATAAAATATCAAAGTGATGAGATGATACACATCTTCCTTTTTAAGCAAAAGAAAATGTGTACAAAATAAAAAAGAAAGTAATGTAGTATTTTAAGCTTATTAAAAGCTAACTTTGAAATTATAGAAAACTAACAATGTAAAAGAGCCATTGCTAAATAAAATAATAATATATTTTAAGGGTTGACTAAGACTAATATTCAAGCTTTAAGATATTCTTCGATTGACACAAATTGAAACTTGCTGATTCGAAACCTTTTTAGAATTAAATTTTGGCCCAGACGACTTGCTACACTTTAGCTTAATTTTCTCTCGTTCGATAGAGCGCAGCAGACGGGAAAAAACACAGAGAAAATGCATGCAATTTTCCTAATTCAATACGAACATTTAAGTCATGTGCCAGCAAAAAGAAATTGTCAACTGCTTAGTGTCCTTTGTGAGCGTCCTTCCTCCGGTTGAAAGTTTTCATGGCTTCGCCCGTTTCGTTTTCATTTCGCTTCTTTTCGTTTTGCCATGGTTCCGCTTCCGGCAGAGCAATTAAAGATACATTTTAGAGAAATGAGCGCTAACGAATTTAATAATTTCCATTCAAACGCTGTCGCTGAATGAGCCAATGCCAGTGCAGTGGTGTGCAAAAATTTGCGATTTCGAGAGGATTTAGATAAAATAACTCGACAGAATGTAACCGCAATACCTGGACGCTTTCATTAGGCCGCAAATTTATAGGTGCGGTAATCACATTTCACCGCCATCGCCGCAAAAGTGGCTGCTAAACCGAAAAACATTCAAATTGATTACGTTGCGTATACGCAACATTTGGTACTCGGGCTTTTTCGCACTCAAATATTGTTGCCTGACACTTTTCCCTTCTTTTTATTTGGATTTTTGAACAGCGCCATCTAATTTGGGCTGTGCCATGATTATGCGGTTGGCTGGTTTTTGCGTGGGGACGTGTGTCTTTCGTGGCTTTAAGCCAGGTTAAGTGCTCGCACCTACGCACACAGCGCTGTAAGGCTCAAATTGAAAACTTCAACCAAATGGCGTGACAATCGACCGGGCCAAACAATTACCAATTTCGATATGCACAGTCAGACATGGACGTTTCCGTGCCATAAAAGCGCCCGAGGATAACATAGGAAGATACAATATTGATGGCTCGTTACCAGCAAATTGTATAAAAATCCCATTCTCCGTCCCAGCCGTTTGCTTTATTTGTTGAAACACTTTTTATGGCTTGCCCGGCTGTCATAAAGATCCCTTCGACATTGGACATCACCCTGGGCCAGAGATCTTCTGGCCAGCACAAGGGGCAGGTCAAGGAGCAAGTGGTCGTTGTCTGCACAACTTTGATGTCTGTTGAATATTAAGGTACCCAGAATGTGCCAAATAAGTATTTTATGCTAGGTAATAATTAAAGATGAATAATAATATAGACATGTAAGAACTCAATGTTGTACATTTGTATTATAAAGAAATTTAATTAAACGGAAGTTCATGCTTATGCATTTTATTATAAAGAATTTATTAAACGATAGTTCTTTACTTTTTTTATGCTTTTTATAAAGATATTCTTTTATTTTAAATGACGGAGGCACCTTAATATTGTTGTTGTATGTATACACCATTTTCCGATAAGGAATACTTATTTTTTTCTTGCATATATAAAGATATTTTTTTTTTTAAGTGACGGAGGCACCTTAATATTGTTGTTGTATGAATACAGCATTTTCCACTAAGGAAGACTTGTTTTTTCCTTGCAATTACTACAATTTTGTGTTTTGGTAAGTCCTCACACCCTAGGGATCAGAGGCTTATCTGCCTAGATACAACTATTTACAACCATAGTTACAATTCCCTTTTGGCTATTGGCATTAAGTATTTTCGACAGCAACATGTGGTCAAAGCGAGTGCACTAAATGATTTTTGAAACCCAACAAAGGAATATTGACTTAAATTTGCATACACTTTTGTTTCAGGCTATCTGACATTCTGAGAAACAAAAATTCCAGCAGCATGCCGGCCTCAGTGTCACGTAGAATGTAGATGTGATCTCTGAGGGACTGACAAATGCCGGTTTTATCGGAGGCCCGTGTCCGCTGACCTTTCCTGTGCGGAATTCCTAAGCAGTTCTGCGAAGCCTTCATAAAACAGCCACTTATATAATACCCATGAAGTGGCGAGCTCTCCTTTTGATAAGATTTAGCTGGGCGGAATGCTGCTGAAATTATGTTCAGCCGGATACCTTTAATTACGGCACGTTATTGTGGTGGCCACCTTCTGCTGACTGCTACTCTATGCTCGTAATTTTGCTCAAACTTTGGTGCTGCAGTAAATTTTGCACCAAGTACACTTGCACATAAAGGGCGTCGACAGCAAAGATAAAGAGGCGGACAAAGCTAAAACCTGTACACCGAAAAACATTTTATAACTTATTTATTACAATTTCGGGTTTTTAAACTTTAACTTAATAAATAAGATTAATTTTTATTTAACCTATTTCCAATACCGCGTTGTTAAGTTGAAATAAATGTTCCTGTTTATTAAAGCTTACGCTTTAACTCTTTAGAAACCAATATTTCATTGCTCGAATTTAAGTTGTATCAATTAATAATATGTTCCAATAAACATCGAGACAAACTAAATGTTCAATTTAAAAACCGTTCAGTGAAAGCCATGAAAAACTAATAAAATTTGATATTTTCCTTTCCTTATGTTTTTTATGGTAATTGATTTTGAGTGTGTTTTGATAACGATTTTATTTTAGTGTAAGGAAAACACAAACAGAGGATACCGCAAAATGATACGCCCCCAAGCGAGCACACATAGACAACGGAACCCACACAAACGCAAACAAAACAGAGACACTCACACAGGTGGCCCAAAATGTACGGTCTGAAATGGCAAGTCGCGTGTTGTAATTTTCATGTGTCGGCGAAACGGAAACGGAACAGCAAAATAAACACACAGCCGACTTTCTAAACACCCCCTTCCCCCTACACAGACACAGACAAACACACATACACCAACGCACCACAACACAGAGAAACAAACGCAAACACTCACAGACTTGGAAAAAGGAAAACCGCAGCGAACGATAATGGAAAGCATTAAAGCAGATTACTTGTGGAGCCAAAATGCCAAGAGACACAGGGGCTGTCTGAATTAGTGAGATTCAAGGACGAGACTCCTTTTTTGTATGCGTGAAAAGGCTTCGAATTGATGGAAATGAAGGTCATTCGAAGCAGGCTGCAATCAGTGCTTCCTCTCTCCGGATAGTGCTTCCCATTATGTTGGTCCGACCGTTGCCTAGGCCACTTTTAATTATTCCTTTATTTTCAGAGAAGAACCAGTGCTGTCTTTTTAGCCATTTTATTGATCATTTTATCAAAAAAAAAATATACCCTTTTAAATAGCTAACTAATTTTATGTCTTAAAAAATAATTTGCATTCTATCAATGTTTGCCGAATTGCGAAAAATTATAATAGATGTGAACTGATTTGTTTATGATTTCAATTTATTTTGTAATTCATTAAGAATAATTTATAGTTTCAAATGTGCTTTAAAGCTACTAATTTATTTTTTCTATTATTTTCTTACCATTTATTCCTTTTTATTTCAATAAAATCGATTAAGTTCACCAGTTTTTGGTGCAGTTTTTTAAATTGCGGCGCCCAAACGTAGGCAACACTACCCGGAATGGTTATAGCCCGCACACCCACACACCAACAAACACACATAGCAATTCGAGTTAAAATTAAGAAGAAGAAAAAGAACTTGTCGCTGGGCAATTTGTTTAATGAAATCATCAAATTAACTAAAATGTGCGGCTCGAAATGTGAAAGTGTAAGCAATTTGCTGCCTCCTTGTTTGTTGTTGTTTTTGCTTTTTGTGTCATGAAATATAAAACCACAGTATGACATGGCCCAAGCCCCCGAAATCCCCTTTCCGCCACCCTACACGTGCCCACCCACTCACGCCTATAACGACACACAGAAAAAAAGTTAGGATCAGTATGAATTAATATAAAAAAGCTTAATAATTAAAATAAGTTATTATATTATTCGAATATTCCGAACTTTCGTTCAAATTATTTTTAATAAATTGCAATATTTTTATTTTAATCATAATTATAAATATTACTTCTCATTGCTGTGCAAATTCAACCAAAGTCAGAGGCATAACTCAAATGACTGGAATGCTCGGCGCGTGTTGTTCGAGTGCTCGCACGTTTCTTGGGCTGTCGTTCTGGCCATGTTTTCATCCTAAATAGCCCGCCGACCCTCTACTAGATCCTGTCCAAAATACGCCCCTAGCGTTTCAATTACATTATTAATCACATCACTCCCAGGTCTAACTTTAAGCAGTTGTCCGCCCCCGGCTGCTGGGCAATAAATTCGTTGGCCACCAAGAAAACTTTTTCAATTAACACAAAATTATGCAAATTGAGTGGCTGCCAAAGTCGCAGCCATAGGAGTTGCTTAGATAGCGATAAGACAAATGGCGTTGGCATAGATTTCGGGTGTTAACTTTTCGAAGGCTAGCATTTTAAAGAATTATGACCTACCACAATGGGGCTGTGGGTGTTTGTTAACAGGCCAAATAAGTTATACTTATAACTTCAGACAAAGCTGATGACCGTGAAACTTGTAATTACAAATTGAACAATTTTATGCTTACAAAATATTAAACAGTTATTACCTTTTTAATGAAGAGTCCTTAAAGTTTTTAGCTTATTCACAAAACTCTTTTGAGAAATACAATAAAATTGAAATTTTCTATATAATATTTTCTATATTAAATTAAAGTTTTAAGGTGTTACAAAAAAAATATATCCATGACTGCTAATGCGTTTGTATATGTAGTTTGCCGCTCATTAAGGCAAGGGAGCAATAAATTCACGAATATGCACAACAAAGGATACACCTCATTCTCATGACTACACAGAGAAAAGCTAATTTAAATGTTTTTTATTTTTATTTAAAAATAAATTTGCAAGGAAAATTAGGAACTAAATTCTTAAACATTAAAAAACATTAGGCTATTTGGTGGCTTACAAATTGGCTTAAAAGATAATATACATTTTAGATTGATAATACATGTTATGTTGATATTTCTTGACCCCAGAAATATTGTTTTGTATGTTAACAAATGTCAGACGTATGTTTCTGTGGAGTCCTAGGTGCTCAGCATGCCAGATGCATTCGCAGCGATGAAAAGCGCCAACTGGCGACATTCATCAGAGCGAGTTTCGCGTTTGCATTGTCTCGTCTGAGGATGAGGTTGTGGCTTTCATTCGCAGGAGCAAGGACATGAGAAGGGACCAAAGGATGGGGCGGCGAGCTGTCTCTTTACGCTTACTTAGCTGCTTAATTTATGCATTGTGCAGGGCGCAAATGATGCATTGTTTGCCATAGCATTGTGTTTTGTGGCCGGGTGGTAAATTTCACTCCTGGAAGCGCTTCCCAGCCAAAATGTGGCAATATCGCTTAGTTGAGGTGAACGGACAGTCAAAAGTAAGGTTGCCTAAATACTTAATAAAATATAAGCGAAACTTATTCGGTTTTGACATCTTAAAGCATTTTAAGTTTTTTTTTCTTAATTAATTGGTTAACTTTAATTCTGACAAAATAAAAATATATTTTGATGCAAGTAAGAATACAAATTTCTGAACTATAAATAAACGCATAAATTCTTTAGCTTTGTTTAGATAAGCTCAAAATGACTTACTAAATCAATACTCTTAATTTTGTAAAATGTTCTTTTAATAAATAAAGTGAAGGAAATTAACTATTAACTCTTTTTTTAATTTGAAGAATATTTTAGCACTTTTTTTACCCTTGCAGGGTTAGTTTTACGCACTTTCTTGTGTCTCTAACCGCCGATTAAATGGAGTTAACACTGAAAAGCCACATGCCGCAACCACTGCCACTAAATTGCGCAAAGTTGTACCCCAAAGCTGCAGCAACCAAAGTTGTGGCAGTGCTCACCTTGTTCCTGAGGGAGCTGAGAAACTTGCAATTAAGTTAGTGGCTTCCTTTCTTGCCACCTGCAGCAAACGCTCACTAAATGTACATCGCGGCACTAAAACGCACTTGGCTTAAAGGGGATACACTTACTTTCCTTGGTTTTATTTGGCCAGCACTCGGGTCTTAATTAAATATAAAACTTTTTTAATACTTATGTGATACCATCTGAGCTCGTAAAGTTAGGATGTTGGAATTTTCTATCGCTTGTATATTTGCATCAATTAAGTACCAAGTGATTATATGGACTAAACTATGTGTTTATCGAAATTCTTTATTTTGCCAGTAGTAGCAATTAACAATTCAAGCTTTTATATAAGGATATCAAAGCTAAGTATATTTAATTCAATCTTACAATACCAAATTAGATATATAATGTGGAAGAAAAATGTCTTTTACATTTTGATTGTTAGCAAGTAGATTCCTATGGGTTTATATATTTGGCCAATATTATTACCCACTAAATTTAAAGATATACTGGCTCGCCAGCCTTATCTCTTGGACATGCCATCTTTTTTTTAATACTACCTTAAATTACAATCTTAATGAAGAAAATTATGTAAATGTAAGGAAGCTTTTTGACCCTATAAAGTCTATATATTATTGACTTAAGAATTACGAGAAAATCAAGCCATGACCGTCTGTCGTCTGTCCGTTGTCTGCCGTCTGTCTGTCCGTATAACGCTGAGATCTCAGGAAACTATAAAAGCTAGAAGATTGGCATTGGACATGGAGATTCTAGAAACTTTGATCGCAGCACAAGTTTGTTTCAACGAAAGGTACCACGCCCCTTTAAGAAAATCGCTTATATACGATTTGATAAAAATTTAAATATTACGGAAAAGTAAAACTGCAGTTTTATTGTTTTATCAATACCTATCGAAATATAGATTAAATTTTTCAAATCGTTCGTTAAAAATCTATGTGTGGTCAAAGTTGTAAATGGGCGTCGCACTCCCTTTACCTGAGTAAGTTCTGATAGTCGGGGCACCGACTATAGCGATCTCTCTTTTTTAGAAATTTTTTTATGAGTGTTAAGAATGCCAATCATATGAATAATTTTGGAAATATAGATTCGGAATATCTGCAGCGTATTTCATATTCGGACCGCCCGAAGTTACCTTTTTGTTTGTGTTCTAACCGCCGATTAAATGGAGTTAACGCTGAAAAGCCACATGCCGCAACCACTGCCACTAAATTGCGCAAAGTTGTACCCCAAAGCTGCAGCAACCAAAGTTGTGGCAGTGCTCACCTTGTTCCTGAGGGAGCTGCGAAACTTGCAATTAAGTTAGTGGCTTCCTTTCTTGCCACCTGCAGCAAACGCTCACTAAGTGTACATCGCGGCACTAAAACGCACTTGGCTTAAAGGGGATACACTTACTTTCCTTGGCTTTGGCGGCAGACTCGGGTCTTAATTAAATATAAAACTTTTTTAATACTTATGTGGTACCATCTGAGCTCGTGTTTGTTGGATTGCCCGCTTGGTTGCTCAAAAGTTACAGTGATTATATGGACTAAAATATGAGTGTTTATCGAAATTCTTTTTTTTGCCAGCAGTAGAATTAACAACAAGCTACAATGAATATCAAAAATATTTTTTTATAGTTTGCTTCCGTACTTTTCTTACTTCCTCCCACAATTTAAGGAAAGTAATAATGTAGACTCCATTAATCGATGAAAATACCCTTATGTTCGGCAGGTTGGCAAATAAGTTTTAATAACGATTCACCCGTCTGAGCGGAAATAAACGGAGGAGGCGATGGTCAAATCGATTTGTCTGGTGACGTTTGCCAAGTGGATGTTCGCTGGCTCGAAAATCACTATCAATTGGCAATTATATGCTCTGGAAATGCGTTTTCATTTAAATGAAATGTACCGCCTGGTCCTGAATGAAAGAGAATCATTTCGGTGGCCCATAAATCATGCAGGAATTGTGTTAAAATGTTGTTTCAATTGATTTACTGTTGACTTATTGCCGTTTTCATTTCATTTCGGTTCTTTTCTGAGCCTGCTGTAAATTGTAATTTTTTTGTTTCGCCTGGAGGCGTTTATTTATTTCCCTGGCTGTCTTCAGTAAATATTACATAATGATAAGCGAAACAAAAAGTGTAGAGTGCTTCGGGGCGTACTCAATTTTTTATTTCTCTTTTCTTAGAGTTGCATTTTTAGATGGTTTTCCGCTAATTTCAGTTTTTATAGCTTTTTGTAATGTCTTCTTATAATTTTATACCTAAAGATTATTTTGATTATTTTATTATTATATTCAAAATTTATAAAGAATTATTTGAGTTTTGTATTTTTTGAAAAAATATACAATATGATATTTCTTTATCTAGACATACAAATTGGTTGATGTGAAATGGTGGTTGTGATTATTGAATGCTTAATGGTTGCTTTTGCATTATTAATAAACATCTCTTAAACTAGTACAAAGAAAATTATTCATCTAGCAAGCCTGCTTTTGATTAAAAACATTTTTGTTGGAGGAAAAACATATTTCTTTAAGTTTCGAATAGAAAAAGTTCCTTTCTCTTTAAAGGACTAAAAATACAAGAAAACCTTAAGGAAATTAATAGTTTTTATTCTGACAACTATATTTGTAGAACACCTAACAACCCTGACATTCACCCCACCCCGTTGTTTATTTAGCATTGATTTATGCATTGAGTGTTTTAAATGTGGGCGTGCTATTTATGGGCCTTGACCGATGTTCGTTCGTCTGGTGTCGTTTTTGCGCTGCTTGCACTTGATTTGTGGCTTGTCCTGGAACGCAGACGAGGACTTGAACCCAAACCCAAGTGCAAAGTGAGGCCACAAGTCAAAGCCAGGACTCTGTCCTGGCGAAAGGTCAGTTGATGTATGGGAACCTTAGCTTCTTGGCTCAGCCCAGCTAGTTTGCATATTTGGCTGCTGCTGTGTCAGCAGTGGAAATCACTTCAAATATTATGGCTCCTTGTCTTGCCAGTCAGACAACAGCCAGATTTGTGTCCGAAAAGTTCGCGACAAATTTGACAAGATTTTGCAGCTCATTTGAACGGCATGTTTGGCTGCTTTGTTTACTCGGCTTTTGCTGCATTCTACTTTCACTGCTGATTTTCTCATCAGCATAACAAATGAGTTTCGCTCCTTCGTCTCCAGATCTTTCATTGCAGTCATTTGGATGCTTGTCTAATCTGAACCCAAATCGAGCTGAATCGAACTGCGAAAACTCCAACTTAATCTTTGGAAACCCAATTAAAATTAAATGGGATGAACAACTTGCATCTTAATATGCATTTTGGTGGTAAAGTTATTCATAATATGAGACTTCTATATAAATTATTCATACGACACGTATGCCAGTCATGGCAGATTATCGTAACAGGGTACCAAATGTTGTTTAGAAACAATTTTATTTATTTATTAAATTTTAAAGAAACAAAAATAGGGTAAACAAGTGGTAATTTAAATTGACAATTATATATAGGAAAAACTGTAATCATTTTTTTTTGAATTTAAAAACCAATTAAAATTTAGCCTGTGCTATCAGCTCAAACAGCTTCTTACAGTATTTCGGCTGGACCAAAGACTTAGAGGGTTAACCGAACTCAATTCATTGGCATCAATGTGCCAGTAAACCATTTCAATTAGGACGAGACCGGAGACTCAATGCAAATGTGGGGCAGACCACATGGAGAGCCGACTTGCCAGGAATCAGCAATTTAATGTCGATTAAAGCCGCAGACATCGCATCAACGTCAAGCAATGGGGGCTCCAAAAGCAGGAGTCCCTGTAACGATTGCCGTAGGATTGCCATGTGTGCGCGTGTTGCTTCAGCAGACCGTAAGCTACGTGCCAGACGCTCCTCCAGAAACCCCCTCCCAGGACCACGCCCCCCTGCCATGTACCGCCCCCTACATGAACGGCATGCCGTCAGCTGCGAATCGCTGGCTCGATTTCTTTGTGTGATTTGTTGTTAAACGGATGTTGGCCACATGTCCCACGAACTGCGGACATTGTCCCCCACTTTCTTTCTGGCCATTTCGGCCACTTCCGAAATAGTTGGAATGTCTCCTTCACTTGGCGTCCACGATTTAATTCGAATTCGCCAGATATCACCCTAATTGAATTCATTTCACCAGCAGATGGCGGAATTTTAAGTATTCGCCAACCGAGTTGGGGCTGAAATGGAAACATTATAAGATAATGCTTCTTTATGGAAAAGGAATGAAATTTATTCATTCTCGGTTTCGATTGAACGTGACTCGAAATCGTTAAAATCGAAAGGAATCAAAAAGTAGAGGTCGTACTTGTGAAAACATTCAGCTCTTGAATTACAAGATTATTGTTAAAAGAAAATAACGTTCGTCGACCATTTTTTTTTATGTAACCCGTTTATACATGAGTAAAAGGGAATATTGTATTGAAGAAAAGTATGTAACAGGTAGAAGGAAGCGTTTCCGACCCTATAAAGTATATATATTCTTGTTCAGATCACTAGCCAGTCGATTAGATGTCCGCTGTCCGTCTGTACCGTCTGTTGTCTGTCCGTCTGTTCGTTGTTGTCCGTATGAACGTGAGATCTCGGAAACTATAAAAGCTACAAGATTGGCATTTTGCATGCAGATTCTAGGAGTTCCTACGCAGCGCAAGTTTGTTTATAAAGGTGCCACGCCTTTAAGTTATATTACGATTTTTAAAATTTAAATATTTCGGAAAAGTAAAAATGCAGTTTTATTTGTTAACAATACTATCGAAATGAAGGTTTTTCAATTGACCTTCGTTAAAAAGTTGGGTGTCAAAGTTTCTTTTTCGCACTCTTTACCTGAGTAGGTCGATGGGCCCCGACTATATTTTTGTTTATTTTATGTAACGTTAGAATTTTATAAATCATTAAACAAAAAAATTTAACAGTTTCTGGAATGTTATTAGTATTTTTAACGCAAATTTGTTTTAAACTTTTCCTAAAGTTGTGTTCTTATCTGATAAAAAGTTTGTCATTTTTTTGTTCATATCCTGCACGAATATTTAAGGCAAAATGTTCAAAGTTATCCGATGTTGTGACAGAAAACTTGTATGAAGGCATGTAGCAACGTTTTGAACAAACATGTTATGCTGTAAGCATTTAAAGTATCCTGGCACCGCATTGAGGTTATATGTCAAAATCCTGGTTTTCCTCCGAATTGACATGCTTTTAATGCCGCTTATTGCTTGTTTACTGGTTCGACTATTGTACGGTGATTAGCAGGAAATTTGTCCTGGCTGAAAAGCTGTTCCTTAATGGCGTGCTTGGACCTTCCTTCTGAGGATCTTGTTTGAGCATTTTGTGGAAGCAACATCAACAATTGAAAACCATTTACGGGCTTTAAATTGAAATTCTTGGCGAACCGAGACTATTATTTAGAATACTAATTAGAAAGTGGATGTCATTTCTGGAAGTCCATGAACTTTGGGTGGATCTTGTAATTTTAACTTGTTTGCTTTAATTTTTCAAATATAATTAGAATAGTTGTTTAATATGAATTGATAATCTGGTAGCGGATAATTTAAAAATACAATACAAATGTTATTTTCATAAAAAATCAATAATATTATTTCCCACACTATTTCGTTTTCATTATATGTGACCTAAGGGAAATTTAACTAATTTTGTATTCCTAATTTAATATTTGATTTTTCTACATGAATAAAAAGCACAACAGTTTCGTTAACTAACTGACAACTGGCTGTTGGTCCGTTGAGTAAATTGAAATAATAAATAAATCAATTATTTTAATTCGTATTTTCCGAGGAATAATTCATGTTTAATTAGCGTTTTTTAGATCAAATGGTAAATGAAAACGCGTTGTGAACCAATTTAAATACAATAAATTGCATTAAAAATGTATTCGTTTATGACAATAAAAAAATAAATAAGAAGGCGTCCAAGCTTAAACAAAGCAGTTTGGCTTGACAAATGGAAAATGTTTTCTATTCGCCGTCGAAGGATTTATTGTCCGGTTATGCTAATTAATAAACTTTATTACGGACCGAAGTGAGCAGTTGAAACTATTGAAAAGTTGTCGATGGCACTGATGTTCCCCTGCACGAGTGGCATTAATTAATGTAAATTGGCTTAATTTCAATTGACCAACTCGATTCCATGAAAGTTTCAGCTTCACTGACGTCAACAACAGCAAAAGCAGCTGCCGAGGAAGCAACTCAGGAACTCGGGAGGACTGTTGGCGTTAAATCCCAAACAAATTATCCCAGACACGTTTCAGAATGCAAACAAGATGCTCGGAGACACACATCCACCAGTGGGGCGATTATAGTCTGATTTTGGTTCTTGGAAAGTTCCAAGCAAATTATGAAGCTCTTAGTGCCGATTTAAGGAATATTACCCCTGGTTTTCGGCCAGAAACCCTCCAGCAAACGCAAACAAAATAAAAACACAGCTAAAAAAACTTTTCATATTTTAAAGTCGATTTAAATCAAATAAAGTAAAAATTGCAAACCCGTAAAACTAATAAATCAACTGAATAATTTAATAATTTATCCTTACTAATTCTTTATAAAAGACTAATTAGTTTAAAAATTCCATCTGAAGACTAACATAATATTTCTAGACATCCAAAAATTCACGATCGATAAGTTTTGCTAAAAATAAAGGATTGTAATTTATGGCACCTAAAGTTGCATACTACAAAGCAATTTCTCATCGAGTTGTTGCTTAAGATGGCAACATATAAATATATATCTACAGATGATTTTGTACAGGTCACAAATCTTTTCTTCAATTTAAAAATTAACTGACTAACAAGTCAGCTTGTGAAAGTTTGCTCCAGATCTAAGTTGCAAACTCTCGATTTTTCCCCAGTGTCAGCCTCCAAGGAAGGGCGCCGAATCCACATCAGATCCGGAGACTGGGATTTGGATGGGTTCACGCTTAACGGTCCATGTCCATGGTCAAGGCTGCACGGTTTATTGTTTTGGCCACTGCAATTGAGCGAAATATTTCGAGTTATTTTTGGCTCTCGACTTGTGGCGCAGCTAATCTTGCGTTGTCTGCTTTCGGGGATTGCGAATTTTGTTTTGTTTGTCTGGGGAAAAAAAAGGGGGAGAAAGGCGTGGAAAGCTGGGGCTTCAACTACATCGAGTACATCGAGGCCATAAAGCAAACACTTTTAGTTTGTTGAACTGTGACCGGAGGTCGGGGCTTCTAATTCGTTGTCAAAAAGTGCCAGTGCCAGCTGTTGGCTTCTGCTCGGATTTTAAACTGGACTCTTTTTTCGCCCACTTGTTATTTTAATTTGCTTCATTGTTCTGCGGCAAGTGACAGATGCTGGGAATATTACGGCAGCAGATTGGCTGTATATAGGCACTCTGCACATCGAGGATAACCGGTATTCCACCACACTTGTGGGCTCACGACTGGAATTTAATTAAAATTTCTCCCATGACCCAACATTTAAAGTGTAAATCGGTTATGCACCACGACAATCCGACTGAGCCGCACCACATAGCACACAGAAAATAATATTTATTTGTCATCCACTGAAAGAGAGCAGGAGTTGACCCCATGGCAGTGCCGACGAAAGAATCAATTGGGTTCATCGAAACATGGATTGTGGGGCTAGGGCACAATAAATAAACCCATAAGTCGGCCATGAAGAGTGTCCTTTGGACCGTGTTTACACAACTTTAATTGAAGCCCCAGCAAGGATACTCTAGCCTTTTGTACAGCACTTGTTCAACGCTCGACCGCATTTTTGTGTAAATTTTTAATTGAACGACAACTGAAGCGATTTGCTCATTCTAATTTGTTGGTATAGGAAGAAATGGGATTATTCTAAACCACTGAAAAAATGGCATTAAAACCTTGAATGAATTTTATAAAATTATTATATGTAATTTATACTCCCGATGACGTCAAGCTGAATTCGCGATTTCTGACATATGTAACTTTAGAACCAGCAATTTGAGCAACAGTATGGAAGGGGAAATGTCTGAATAAATGGCGGCAATTTAAATATTAAAGGTTGTACATTCTTCCAATGACTATGTACGACAGGTCGAATACGCGATTTCCGAACCCATTCCAAATTAATTAACCTAGGTTTTTGCTGGCTAAAATTAAAAAAAAATTATTTATATATTCTTTGATCATGTCCTGGAAATGTGAACTAATTTTTCTCAGTGTTTCTGGGGTGAACTCGGTGATGGGTTCAAAGCGACTCGCCTCGGCTTTTGTTCGACTGTTTGCCGGCTCGTTAGGTGCAGACAAGGACCAGCAGAGAATGACCGGGCAGCATGCATGTGTGGGCTTTAAAATCTGCACATGGCCATGGACTTGGATGTGGATATGGCCACTCAGGGTCCAAAAGTCCAAAAGACCAAGTTATTTGTAGACTTGCCTCTGGAAGGACAGAAGACAGAACAACAAATAAATTCGGCGCTTTGAAAAGTGAAAGTTTGTCGCTCATAAACTGGAAGAGTAATCTGAAATGTCTGTGCGTAATGACCGGGACAGTATGCGAGCTCCTCCGCAGGACTTATTAAAGTTGGATCCCGGTAAGGGAACAAATCTGGAGCGCTCTTCATCTTCGTCAGGGAGCTTTGTGCTAGCTGTTTGGCCGTTAAACTGGTTGTCTAGACCGTAAGTAAATTTATGGCTCTGATTAATATCTTTATTGTGTCAGATTATGATTGACTAGGCGGCAAGCCACACGATTTATTGATGGAGGGCCCGCCCAGCCAGCATCCCTCACTAAGAGCTCCTCACAAAAGAATCTCCTTTGCCGATGATGAATGAGAAGGGCGGTCCATGGAGGTCCAAAGGCAAGTCTTTTGTTATGGTTTCCTGCCATCAGGCGGTATGGAATTACATGGGCCTTGGCTAAGCGGTATTCAATAAGTAAATTTCCATTTGATATATGAGCTGAAACCACATTACAACTTAAATTATTCAGCATTCTCATAAGTGAGGTGAAGGGGCAACAAAATGGCTTTGAATTTTTCAGGACTTGACTCTCCACTTGGTTTCCACTTGAATTTATTTGCCTGCTTTCAAAGAGCCATTAATAATTCCGTTTGGCCATAATACCAGAAGAGGCGGCAGCCACAGGTCTTAAATTTTGTGCCATTTTTGAGTTGATTTATTTTGTGAAACTAATCCCACTCTCTACATTCACTGCACGTGCCAATTCGCCGCAGGATAAGCCCATTCTTGCCACATCTTGCACATTCGTTCCAATACGGACTTCCTTGCCTACAAAGCCCCCTTGACTAATGGACCTCCGGCACTTGGCCAGGTGCAAACTGAAATGGCTTTGTTGGCTGGCTGAAGTGCAGCAAGGATAGTTGATTTACACTCAGCGAAAAAGTTTATCTGTTCTAATGTTCAATGGGAAATGAAAGAAATTTACCATGTAAGGTGGTACGTTATACGTTTTTTTCTATATAACAAGCTTTTGCACAATTTAAAACTGAAGTAGAACACATTTAAAAACAATAAATCTTTTAAAGTTTAAATAAGTCTCCATGTTTTGCCGATATTTTATTTATGCGCCGTGTTTTCCATGTTCTTTCATCATGATTGTTTTTTTCAGTGGAAAAGTGAAAGAATGCCTGCCAATCTCTAGCAAAAATGTCGCAAAACGATGAACAGATTTCTTAGTCACGCTGTTTCTCAAGTCGCAACCTGTTTTTTCAATTTTGCAACTTGGAATGCACATGAGGGTGATTGAGTTCCTGGCATGCATTGTGCTAGAAGAGAACTCAGTTAAAAGGATTTTGCTGTTTTGTTATCAACATTTTTTATTTATTCACATTATTTGCTGGGGGCTCGACAGCTTAACACCTAATTTATGAGTGAAATTCGGCTGGCATCCCAAGGATGGGGGCGTGGCATTTCGTCAGGGCACTTTGTAGCCTCATTAGCCTGACTTTATGCCTCGCATAAATCGTCTGGACCGTGCCCATTCGTTCTATTTTTTTATGGCCCACCGAAATTTGCATGCAAAGCGTTGGACTTTTTCTGGCTTATTTACAGATTGAAAGGTTTATTGTGCTAACTAAACAATGCCTAACTAAGCATAACTCTAGTTATCAGCCAGCTGGAATCACTGGGACTTGGGTGAACCGTAGGCCAAGGCCTCGCTTGTGGGGTCCTCCGTTTTTTGCCTCCGCTTTCGCCAGGGAAATTTCCGGGAGCTTCGACCCGCGACGGAGGCCGATTGACAAGTCTCCGGATCCGGCAAACTATGGCTTCCACAAAAGGGCGGAGTGGTGCCACTGGTCACCTCATCCCTGCGACTTATCACCCTCGTCAGCTTGAGACGAGTGGCTGGTTGGGTGAGTTCCGATGGGTCAGCGGCTTGGGGTGGGGTCACCAGCAGGGCCCCACTTTTGGTGGCCAAAAGTGCCCGTTTGGCCCTGCCCGCGGAGTAGTGTCTGTCCACCATCTCCGCCTCCAGAAGCGAGTTGGCATCGCCCAGGGAGGAGAGCTGGGACACCTGGGCCTGCAGCATTCGATGGGGCACTGCGGTGCCCGGAACTGGGCCATAGAACTCCTGCTTCCGCAGACGGCGCCCGCCACCAACTCCATTTCCCGCTCCCATGCTGCTGCTGTTAATCGTGGTGGTCGTCGTGGTGGTGCGAATGCTGTCCTGCAGGGACAACTGGTGGCTGGCATCCCGGCAGCGGAACTGCACCACCCGGTAGGATCCGTAGGGCTCCAGGGCGTTGTTGTTCACACTGCAACTGGCCGGTTGCAGTCGCATCGATCCATTCTGCCGCAGCAGCGCACTGTAGTTGTGCTGATGGTGCTGGCTCTGCTGGTGGTGGTGGTTCCTGGCCAGTCCAAATTGCCTTGTAAGAGTGATCTGTGTAAAGAATAAGTAAATACTCAGCAAAACTCAAAGTATATTTATTGAAATGTGTTTATAAGCTTAGTGTAATAAACTGCTTTTTAGGCTGAAACTGAAATCTCTTCGTATCGGTTGGATTTTACATATACATACATACATACAAAATTCAGCCCGATTTCAACAAAAAGATTTCTGTAAAGGAGTGCGAAATAAGAATGATTTTTTTAAATTAATGTTAATAAATGAATTCAAATAAATTAAGAAACATTTCAATTAATAATTAACCATTAATAAAACATCAATTGTTATTATATTAAATTTTTAAATATATAAAATTTTGATTAATTCAATTCACTATTAAATAAAATTCACTATTCAGCATATGCATCTTTTTTTTAAATATTGTCAGATCTGAGGAAATTAAATTAAAACATAGTTGTTTACATTTTGTTATATAATTGCTGCCCCGTTAGTTTAATTTAAACACATTTATATTTAAGCAAATCAAACTTAAAAAGAATTGAAGGCCATACCCCTTTTTATTACTACATAAATGATTTAGAAAGGGTTTAACTGGGGTAAATGGCTTATCCAGGGCTTACCTTGAAGGCCTCGCGGAACTTGTGGCTCATGATGTTGTACAGCAGCGGGTTGATGCAGGTGGAGAGGAAGTAGAGCACCCCGGAAGTGTAATCAAGTATCCGGAAGTAGTCGTTGAAAGCGTCCCGACTGATGCCAATATTAATCAGGTTCAGGCCGTAAACGGCCATCAGGCGCTGGGCGTGGAAGGGAGCCCAGCAGAGGAAGAAGGCGACGGCTACAGCTACTGCAAATACGGGCAAGGATAAAGAGCGCATTAAGTACTCTGAACAAGTTAGCTACGCAAAAACAAGTGGGTCTGCCCCTCGCTACATATGTTTTTTATCTCTTATATCCCCTGTAATCCCTTAGTTTTGGCATTCATTTTGTAAGTGCTCGTTAGTTGGAAAGCCAGGCACTTATAGAAACATATCGGTAATACCTGTTGCTTAGCAATAAATTATTTTTTAATAACACCGAATGAAGTGCCGCGCAGGAGAATGCTTCCTACTGTTTTTTTTTCCCTTCTGAAAACCAAATAATTTCCTATTAAGACTTTGGGCTTTATCTACCCTTTTTGCCCATGAATATCCATTAAGTAAACCAAGGGCAGTGGTAAACTGCAGAATCAATGGGCTGTGGATTTCCAGTTAAAAGCCACATCAAATTGAGGGTCGTTTTCTAGTTATGGAAAATTAAACCTTGAATTCCGAAACTTCTGGGTGTAATACACTTAAACAAAATTGAATATGGGAAAGAAAAATAATTTGAATATGAATAATTTAAATATAATAATTTAATATTTTAAATACTCTTTTTAAGTTGTGCTGTTGTATAATAAAGAAATATTGCTGTGAAGATCAAATATAATATATTTTTGGTAAAAGCAATATTCATTGACAAATTAACACTTTCAAAGAATCCAAGAAAAAGTGTGATTTAATAAAGAATTTGCAGGCTAATTTTTTTGGGGGATATAAAATTTTGGGAAAAGGGAGCAAAAAAGAAAAAAAAAAACCCCCCCCCCCAAAAAAAAAATTTTTTTTTTAAAAAAACCCCCCCTATTTTTATTAAATAATCCCTTTTTCTTTTTCTCTTTCTTTTTTTTTCCCCAAAAACTCCTTTTTATATTAAAAAAAAAAAAAAAAAATAAAACCCCCCCCCCCTTTCCTTCCCCTTTTAAAAAAAAAAAAAAGGGGGGGGCCCCCCCAAACCCAAAAAAAAACAAAAAAAAAAAAAAAAAAAAAAAAAAAAATTAATTTTTTTTATTTTTAAAAAATAAAATTTAAATTTTATATTTTTTAAAAAAAAAAAAAAAAAAAAAAAAAAAAAATAAAAAAAAATTAAAAAAAAAAAAAAAAAAAAAAAAAAAAAAAAAAAAAAAAAAAAAAAAAATTTTTTTTTTTTAATAAAAAATAATTTATTTTAAAAAAAAAAAAAAAAAAAAAAAAAAAAAAAAAAAAAAAAAAAAAAAATAAAAAAATAAAAAAAAAAAAATTTTTCCACTGTTTTGGTTTTGGTAGGTACCCCTAGCAATCTTGACTTTATTTAAGTGCCCTGATTCTTTCACTTTTGAGGTGCCACCTGGTTTCACCTTGGCCGTTAAAGAGCTGTTCGCAAACACCAATGCTCTCAAAAAATTAACGACACCGCAGACAAAAAAAGGAACACAAGCACATTCAACCCATATGACGCAAGTGCAAATTAAAGGGGGCGGGAAATAAAGAGGGCGGGGCAATGACGAATCCCCTGTTTGATGTCGCCAACGCAAATATGTTGACAGTAATTTTCAATTTAAGACTTTCGGCGAAAAAGTTTTGACAGGCTTCGTTGGCGGTGGGGGGCGTTTGCTGTCTTTAATCAATCAAGCCGCCAACTCAACTCACCTACCCAACATTCTGATGACTCGTCCCTGGGCATTGAGGCCCCGATTGGCATCATAGGTCCTCCGCGGTAGCGATTGCAGCAGGCGACTCCTCTTGAGTTTCACCCCGATCAGAACGTAGAGCACACAAATCGCCGTCATGGGTCCGCCGAAGAAAATGAATCCCGAGACGGCGAACACATGGGCGTAGAAGTCGTTCTCCATCTGAGGGATAGCATGAAAATGGACACTCAGTGGTGAGTCAGTTGGTTTTTCACAATTTGATCCACCCACCGTGCAGGAGTATCCGTCGTTCTGGAAGACCACCGAAAATTGCATGGCCTGGGGAAGGGCCAAAAGGAAGGCCGCCAGCCAAATGGCAAATATAAATTTAATGGCGCGCGACAATTTTGACATGGTGTGCTGCCTACAAATGACGGAAAGATTAGGCTTCATTATATGTTAAGTATTAAAAGGAAGTTGATGGAAATGTTTCCGCTTAATGTGGGCGATATGAGATGAAAAATATTAAGGCAGTTCAATTCTGGCTCTGACCATCTTCATCAATTTAAACGTTCTTTTTTCGCTTAGATTATTTTTACTTTTTTTTATGTTTTAATTTCAATGTGAAAAAAGTTTTCTGATACTTTTGTGGCAGCCTGAGTAGGTTTTAAGACCTTGCATATTAAATGAGCATAAATATGTGCTTTAAATGTGGGTGTAAGCAGGAAAATACCCAAACTCAAAATCAAGTATTAATACCCTTTCACAAAAACAACTTACAAATTAAATTGTGTTGATGTACATAAGAATTCCGTGTATGATTAGTAAACGTTTGAGCAAGGAAAGTTACCTCTTAAAAAAATGATTATTTCTCAGGTTAATGTTAAAATTATCAGGAAACTTAATCTTAGTTAAGAGTTAGATTAAAATCGGTTTTGTTACATGTCTTTTGTCCCTGACTTCGTGTTCATGAAAGAAATATGAAACTTATGTTCATTGAAAGTCCTTTTTACCTAAACTTTATAATCAGGTTTGGAATGACTTCTTTCCATCCTTTTATGTCTGTGTACAAAGTAAGTTGGAAACCTAAATTATGTTTAACAGTAGAAAGAGTTTTTCATTCGAATTATTTGTTGCTTTTAAAGAGTGTCGGCAGCAAAAGAAACTTAATATGGGGTTCGCTGGAAGCCATTACCCGAAAATCAAGAATGGAACCAAAACTTTTTCGTTTAGGGAAGCATTTGTATTTTTGGCAATCAAATCAAATTGTGTAAATTTGTGGTTCTAAAGTAAGCTTTGGTCAGCCTTAGCTTTGTGACTCTAAGAGTGAAATTGTCTAGAGTAAACTTTCTGTCAATTAAGTCGTTCAAATAGCAAGTTATTTGAATGGTTTATATCTAAGTTCATTCGAAAAGCTGACTAATAATTAGTGTCAATAAATAAAAGGTAATGGGTTTGTTGGGTTACCTAATAATTATGTGTATTTTGTTGTCCAGCCTGATATGTTTTATCATTCCCCAACCTGTTTAATTATGAATAATTATTGTGCTTATAATTTATGTTATATATGTGAGATACCATTTCATGGCGTTTGTGACTGACGCATATCAAGTTTTATTTATCTATTTATCGTCTGTCCTATTTTTGGGTAATCCACTTTGTTAATGAATGCGAACGAAATAACACAGATTAATTAGACGATATTTTGAATTGTTAAAGCTAGATATATCTATGATGACTGAAAAACAAACGAACATACAATGTAAAAGTTAAATGTATGTGTAAAACGATTCAAAATAATTATATACAGAAATGCGTTTATTACTTAAAACTCACCGAAAGGGATGGCAGATGGCAATGTATCGCTCTACAGTAAAGGCCGTGATGGTAAGGACCGTTGCATTTGCGGCCATTTCCGAGAGCACACTGCCCATGATGCACATGGCGTCCGTGAAGGGGTACATATCCGGGTACCATAGGTTGTACAGCTCCTGGGGAATGCCTGCAGGATACTTGTCACATTACGCATACGCCGGGTTGCCCCTCGAATGTCCAAGCTCACCTGAGACCAGCAGTATCAAGTCGGAAACCGCCAAGTTGAACAGATAGAAGTTGGTGGCCGTGTGCATAAAGTTATTCCGGGAAATCACAATGCAGGTGATAAGATTACCCAGCAAGCCGGCCACAAAAATGAGGGCATAGCAAACGGTGAAGGCGGTTCGCAGGGTCAGGGACTCGTCGACCGACGAATCCGCTGCCATTGTGCTCGCATTCGTGCCGTTCGTGAAGCCCAGGAGGTTTGAGAGATTCTCGGTCGTTATGTTCAGCTGATGGGCGACATGTGTTAGGTATTTGTCATTCTTCAGCAGCCACAGCTCGGGGCTCTCGCTGGGATTGGGCATGGCCGATGAGGCGGTGGCGATGGCGGTGGCGGGATCCTGATTGGGACTGGGCGACACATGAGCCATGAATGATTGATTGAGGCCATCATCGATGCTGTCGTTGGCGATGGCGATGGCGACGCCCTGCAACATGCTAGCTGTCGTCGATTAATTGCGGACCCGATCCGAAGCCCAGGCCCACTCCCAGTCGGAAAAGCAAAACCGAATCGTCCGCCTACTCCTATCAATGCGTTGTTAATACTGTCTGGCGTATCCTTTGCGGCTGCGGTGGCACATGGCCGATAAGCAGTCGACGACAGGCCCAAAAATTGCGCACTCGCCTGTGAAGCAAACAACATTAAAAGTCATTAGACACAAGTATGAATTTAAATTGAAACCCCAGCCAGGAAAGCATAACATTTTGAGACACGAGACGGCGTCAGGTGGCCAAAACACTCGATAAGGAAACTGCGTATCAATCCCGAAATAAAAACACTCGACTACTGCCAATTGAAAAATAAGCATCTGGCATTGGCATTGTGCAGAATAACAATAAGAAAAGAAGAATGACATGCCTTTTAATTTCTCTAAATTGTGCTTTAAACTAAATATCACACAATATGTTAAAATAAATTAAATTCAGTGCTGCGTTTTTGAAAATGCTTAAAAAAAGCTAAGTTAAGCCGCAGGAAAAACATGTTAGAACATATTTTTGACCAAACTTTATAGAATGGAATTAAAGTTGACAAAATTGTTCTCTGTATGCCACTTGGCTCTATTAATAGTAAACATCTTAAGCTGTAGCAAACAGATTGCTGGCAATCAATACAGATATAGTTCCCGATGAGAAAGTTTTTCTATTTGCTCGTTCTTAACCGTGATGAGTGAAACGAAGCTTGATTGCATGTGTGGGAAAGTTTTTCGGCGTAGAAAAAGGGAAACTTTGCTACACCCGACTCTCATTTAGGTCACATTAGGGATCCCAGCACATGCGATACATAAGAGATTCCTTTAAAAATAACATGGGCGTAATATTTCACTCATTATGTCGGCAACACGTTCTGAATGGGTTTCTCATCCTGCCAAACATCAAATTCTGGGGTTAGAAGTCGTAGGACATGTAAGGAACACCTAGTCAGTGTCAGTGCCAAGTAGGATTATTGGCTTACAGCCAGAATGTCGGGTTGGTACGTCTTATTAATTATGTTTCCTGTTTGTTAAGCGTTCTTCCCGCATGAGAAACCTAAAAGGCCCGGGAAAGTATGCTACGGACATATAGGACACACCAGTCTTGAGGGGTCAGCCTTTCGGGTTGACTTCTTACTGACGCAAACTAATTGGAAAAATAATTGAATTGCCAGGTCAGGTGTGAAAGTTGATTTAGATATGATTGGGCACAAACCAAGAACTCGGAGTCTGAGCTTAGTCTGTGTACAAATGTGCGACTTTCATCGCAATTATACAATCCAATCAGCCAAAGCAATGCCACACGCCCCACATTAGTATTTCAAATTCAATTTCAGATACTGAGCAAGTTTAAACCGCATTCTAGTAGCATTGCCCAGGTGGCCAGATGCCAACCGACAGCCCTAACATTTTTTAATTAAACTTTGCGGTTTCAAAAGGTAAGCAATTTAGGAAAACGCAGCTTTTTATATTCTAAGAACCGAAAAGAGTCCTGAGTAAATTGCCATTGACATGTTGATTCTGTCAAAGGCTAGATTAAATAACAAAACCTATTTACTTTTGCTGCGCGTATTGTGTCCTTCTTGGGATTCGTATCCTCATTCGTGTATGAGTCGCAAAAGAAGAATGTCACTTTTTTATTTTTTTCTACTGGATGTAAAAGGACTTCCGCGTCGAATTGTTTAACCTTTTGGTTTTGTAGTTGGAAGTTGTGTCAACTGAACAACAAGAAAATCGTTTGATTTGTTTTAACCGGAACTATTGAACGGAAAATTAGTTTTGCACTTTGTTGGGCAATCAGAGAGACATATTTAATCAGTTGCAAATCGCCTGGGACTGCAGGCTATCTCTACTTAAAATAGTCACTTTATACATTTTTAAACAAAATATTCAAATTTGTTTTCAACACTTTTTCAGAATTCGCTTTATTTAACCATCACTTTAACGGACTTTCGGCTAGAATATGTTTTGGCCACGTTATTTTGCGAGTCCGCACACGTCCGAAGTGGAGCAAAGTCGGGGACAGACTGAGTTGCCTTGCGGCAATCGAGGCAATCGTCGACGGCTTCTGTTAGCCAAATGTTAACCAACAGCAGTTCTTGGCCTTTTCGCTCTCCGTGTTCGTCTGTTGGCAGACATTTGCTCCTAATTTCATTCATAAATTCATGCACTTCACCTTGACTCTGCCACCGTGGCGTCTCCGTAAGCTATGTCTTACTTGTCGGATGAGTAATGTCGCAGGCAGCTGGTTATAGAGCGTGGCCATAACCGGCAGTCAATCCAGTTGAATGGCGAGTTGCGCGGCACTAATTGAAATTGCAAATGGCCTAAAAGCACTAGCACTTACTTTTAATATTTATTGCTGAAGGCGCCCGCCTCAATTGTTTTCTCTGACCTCAGAGCGAGCGAGGAAAATGAGAAATCAAAGCCATTTTTGAGATCGTAAAGTACGGGAATAAATGTGTTTGTTTTGCAGGACATGAGGCCTGAGTTTTCCTTTGCCGAGCAGGAGCCGAAACCGCATATTAATGTCGGCCCTTGTCCGCAGATTTGTGGATTTGTTTTCATTATCCTGCTTTCTGGCTTTGTTTCAGCCCGCCTTGGGCCCCGCGTTCAATTGGAGCCGCTCGTTGTGCTTGACTTTAAGAAATTGAGTTGGTTTGGTGGCGAAGAAGCCTCGCTGAAGAGTTTTCAGTCCACTTTGGCATGGTTGTCTGGTCGCGGTAAATATGCACAGTTGCTGGAGCGTAACCACAATCTGGGTTTTGGGGCTCGCCTAAGCGCCTTTAGATATTAAGGAAATGCCTTCGCGCGGGATGTAAGAATTTATGAAGTTATTCCTCTTACACGAGGAGCAGCAGTATAAATTAAGCCGCACGAATTGTGTTTTTCCATATTTTCAACTTGGACATTACTTAGTCGTGTACAGCATTATCATATTTTTTCATTCTCGGTAAAAAGTAAACAAAAAATAGTAATTTCAATTGCAAAACCTTTGATTCTAATTTAATTTCTAATCATGCTGAAAACTAAATTTTTTTTTATTTAAAAACTAAACTTTGCTGTGATTTTTTATCTGTGTATTAATCGCATACCAAACAGATTTACACATTGATCCGACGTAAATGCGATTAAACACGCGTTAAATTAATGTTGCTCCGAATAATCACCGACCGCAATCTGTAAGTCAATTTCCTGGATTATTCATGAGCCAGAAGTAAATAATAAATGACCTGTAGATGTTGCGTATACGCAACGTTGACACAGTGGTTAACGTGTGTCTGTGATCCCGAATGATTCAATTGGCCGGTTGATGATGCTGATTAGCATAATGCCTTCTGACACACATGTGGACCACCCACCGAGAGACAAAGGATGCCCAGATCCTAATCGAAAAGGGTCGACCGCAGTTTTGAGGACACAGCAGTTGGTCCAAGTTCTCCGAATCTGGCCTTGATTAACGACTGCAATGGGTAAACGACAATGATAATGTTCTAGCCGCAACCAGACCCACTGATTATCTGGTCGACTTGATGAACGATGCCGAAATGCGGGCACTGCAATTGCGGCTTAAGCCGCTTTTAAAAGCGTCATGTTATTTTAGATGTGGCTAATTAAGTGCAATTAAACTAAATGCGGGAGTCCTTGGCCTTTTACTTTCCCAAGAATCCCGATCAATGAACTGTCACCCGGGACGAAAATATCCCTTTACATACTATAAACGAGTAGTTCATACTCAGAAGCCCACGCTCTCAGCTCAACTCGCATTACTCATACAACCCGTTGGCTGAAGTTTATGGGAAGTGCTCTACTTTTATGTTGGAAATTGGGCATCTTGACTGGCAATGGCATGTCGAAAAGGGCAATTGCCGGGCTTTTAACCAAATGAACCCCAGCTAACACGCACACCTCTCTTTTTTTGTGGGAAATTCAATTATTTGAAAGGCTTTGCAGTGCAAGTGGAAGTTTGGCTTCATTTGACCAATCGAAGGTCACAATTAGCCACGAGCTCTGAAATTTTTTGTCAACGACTTGTTGAGCGCGTGATAGAGTTCAATAAATTGACGTCGCCAAAATTCGACTTAGGTCTGGCAGCGAAATTTCGATACTCTGACTAGGCCTTGTAAGTCTGAGATTTAAAGATGAAGTTTGTTTCCTAAAAAATAAAAGCCTAAAAATCGTTGTATTCGAAATGCTTAAATTTTGATTTGACATGTAATAAACAAAACGAGTGAATATAACATTTATGACGCGAAGCACTAAAATCAACTAATAACAGTATAAGAAACCATAAATTTACTCAGTGCACTGAGCCATTTTCCGATCATTCGCTTAGCATAAAAATAACCATAAAAATATGAAGCTATAAATAATAAAATACCGCATGACAATTGATTATTTCACCAAAAAGATAATACGCCTTCATAAAGTTAATGACAAGAGTTTGAACGAGACATAAGTTACGAATTTTTTTTTATACTGCAAAAAAAGATCTTGGTCGGATATATAACTATGATATTTTAATAAACAAATAAGTTTTATTTTATTGTTGTATATATTCTTCGAACAAGCAAAAAAAGATGAGCAAAAACGTTACAAGAATTCATTAAATATATTTCAAAATGTACTATCTTGTGCTGGCAGACAACATTCATATTTCATTTCAATAAACCCCAACTCTAACATAATATTGACATTACTGAGGTGGAAGTTAGGGAAAGCAGTGGGCGACAACGGGTTGGTCGAACTGCAAATGACTTTCGACATGCCCTCCCTGCGTGCAATAAAACTAAATGAATTGGAAACTTGCACAAAAATTCAACTAAACTGCTGACGAGGATGCCGCCGTCGCCTGATGACAGAGTCCTGGGCAAAAGACAGAACTTCAAAATGCCAAACAAGAGCTCGACTCAAAAGACGCTCCGAATCTGATGTCATGCCCAGTGTTCATAAAGAGCAAAGCAAACGAAAATCTCCCCCATTTTCCATTTTCCCATGCCCTTGTCCTTTTTCCCGGCTTTCATCAACAATTCGCAGTCAAAGTTTTGACTGGGAATGCCTTTGCAGCACGTGCTCCGTATGTTTGCTATTCCTTCGAATTCATGAGGCTCTCGTTCAAGAGATTAGGAGGGAAATGGAGAAGGGATTCTGACAAAGAAGGGCCACCCCTGACCCTACTTTCCCGCCCTCCTCCCTTCACTGTTTGTTTGTTTAGGACTTTGTTTTGATTAAGTGCCAAAAAATTGTTTCGTATTATTTGCATAAAAATTGAGAAATTGAATGCATGCAATAGATTTGATTTGTTTGCCCCGCAATTCGATTTTCTATGCGCCTCGTACACATCGCGTACAAATAGATACTACTACATTTGTTTGCTCTTAATATCGCACTAGCCGATGGGGTGGAAATACACATTTTATGAGCCACCAAGCTTTGATAGATTTTCCCGCACATAGTCATAAAAGTAAGGCCCGGGGGACTAATAAAATCTCCCTTTGACTGATCATAAAACCACGGCATCATGTCCAATATCCTGGTTTGATGGCTTGGGGCTCAACTGCGTATAAAGTGGTTGCACAAATTAATTTTAAGCAATTTAGTTGACCTCGGTACTGCTTTCAGGAAAGAAAAATACTATATCAGAAACTTCTACAAATTAATTATTTAACTGTTTTTTTTTTTTATTAAATATTTAGTATTTGATTTCACGGATATCACATTCCCTTTGGAAGATGTCAAATACAGAATGATTTAAACCAATAAATGATTTTAGAAGTACTTAATTACCCAATTTATTTTTATTTATATTTAGGACAAACATAAGAATTTAATAATGTGTTAAAACAAAAGCTTGTGATTAAATTGTTCAGCCATATTATTTTTATACCCTTGGAGGGTATTATATTTAGTAAGTTTGACGCAGTGAGGAGATTTCCGACCCTTAAAGTTATATATTTTGATCGATAGGAGAGTGATTAGCATGTCCGTTGTCCGTCCGTCGTCGTCTGTCCGTCTGTGTCCGTTTTGTAGTCTAGTTTTAAGCTATCTGTTGAAATTTCGAAACTTGTTTTTATTGCAGGTGTATATAGTCGGACGGCCGGATCGGGCGACTATATTAGTGCCATATAACTGAACGATCGGAAAGCCATAACTTTGGTGTTTTTAAAGATAAGAAGTTGGGATTTTTATGGGTTTTATTTTTGGCCAATCAATCCGACATACCGAATTTATAAGGTCGGCCGACTATTATTATAGCTGCCATATAACTGATTGATCGGAAGTGTTTTGTAGTTAGAGTTGGGATTTTTTGGGTTTTATTTTTGGCATCAATCCGACATACCAATTTATAGGATCGGCGACTATATTTGTAGTGATATAACTGAACGATTGAAATGCCATAACTTTGGTGTTTTTAAAGTTGGAAGTTTGGATTTTTATGAGTATTAGAATTTTTTTGTTTTAGGATTTGTTATATTTAAATACTATGGAATTCGGTTTTAATTTTATTAAAATCGGATGACAGTATTATAGTCCCATGGGAACAATCGGAACAATTATATGAAATAAATGACAAAAAATATTATTCGATGTTTAATAATTTAAATAAATATACTTCAGTATAGTAAATCTTGAATATTTTAGATTTACGTTTTAATTTTTATTGAAATCGGACAATAATATCATATAGCTTTATAGAAATGACCGAAAGCTTGAGAGTAAAATCGACCTAGCTTCATTGTTATATAGGCGATTCGAATAATCTTCGTCAGTTCGTAACTATACTTTGTCGTTTCTAAAATATTTCCATATACTCCAAGATATAGTAAATTTTGATCTCAATAATGTTTTATTTTATAAAAATTTTAAGACTATATTATAGATGTCTTAGAATGATCATTAATAAGGCATAGCGGTTTTGAACATTTTTTTGGGAAATCTTGTTTTAGATTGTATACATCTGATTTGATATTGTTTTTTTATTTTTTTGTTTTTTTTTTGGGGTATTTTGGTAGTGTGCGGTTGCCTTATTTTTTTTTCTCCTGTTTTGCTGTGTTGTGTGCTCCGTTGTGTTTCTTGACTTGTTTGTTTACTTTTTTTGGTTTAGCACTTTTTTTATGTGATTTTTTTTGTAGTTGTTGTTTTTTGGTTTTTTTTGTTTCTTTTCCCTTCCCTTATGCTGGTGTTTGTTGTTGTGGGTTTTGTCTCGTTTTGTTACTATAACTTTGGTTTTTTAAGTATTTTTTTATTATTATGACCTTTTTTTTTAAAGGGTTTGTTCCTTTCTTTTTATTATGGTTTTTCCCCCAATCACTAAATTAATAATGTTTAATGCTAAGAGAAGTTAAGAAATCTCTTTGAGTGAAAAAACATTTACTAATTGTTATAAATGTTGCTGTTGTTCGTTGAGTGACCACTTCACCTTTGTCGAGCGGCCTTGTCTTCAATTAACTGCGGGCTAAGCTGATGTTTAAGTGGGCGGCAAGGTCGGCATTTGCATTGTCCTTTGGCTCTGTTAACATAATAATCAAACAATTTGCCGCTCCGGCCAAATTAATACGCCACTAAATAAGATAAACTGCATGGTACTCCAGTACTATTTTGCATTTTTATTACCCTTTTGCCGGGGGACCCTTCATATAGGCCAGAAAACCCAAAGCGCCGTCGCAGAGAGCCGAAATGCGACGAAAAGCAACCGGTAGTTGTCCTCTGCCAGCGGCGGCAGCGACGCCGGCGCCACTGTTGCGTCGCTGTTAGGGCCATGGCCCGAACGGGCTTTGCTGCCAAGATTTTTTGGCCAAAAACACAGTAGTCAGTCGGATGCTGCGGCCCGTTGCTGTAGCCGCCGCCGTCGCTCTTCGCTTTTCGCTTTTCGGAGACGAACAAAACGAGAAATCGGGAAAAACATCAATTTACGCGTGCCCCTCAGTCATATTTTTCGGTTCCGAGAATCATTCTTCGTACAGAATTAATCAGTGCCATACGCAAATAGTTAAGACCATTAATTGTGTGAGTGTGTGGTAAATTATCCCCAACGTCTCGCGGTTATTAATCAACATTTAGCACATGGTAAAAACTGATTAGCTAGTGCAATAAAAACACACAAAAGGGAGGGGAGAAAGTGAGTGAAAGGAAAAAGGGGGGCACAGAGTGCAATGCTCGCAATTGCGAATACAAAGTGACAAAATCAAAACAGTTCAAAGCCATAAAAAATAAATGCATTCGAAAAAATGTGGCAGGCATCGTTTGAAAAATTTAAATTAAACGTGTTTTAAATGCACAAACGATAGCCAGCCGAAAGCGAAAAATATAATTAATTGTCATTAGGCGGTATGAAAAGCCCCGAACAGGAGCGCCGAAAAAGTTGTAAACAAGTTGAAAATAAATATGGCATTATCGGGGCCGCAAGATCTTCAAATTGCCAGTGAAATCCATTGACCCGAAGCACTAATGGTGCAGAATCTATAATAACATATATGCTTTATGCTAAACGACCTAACAAACAACAACAAAAAAAAATGGAAAATAATAATAACAAAATACGAAACTCACACTTTATGGACATGGGCGGGTGCATAATTTTCGGTGGGATGATACACGGTCCATCATCGGACATCAGGCATTGGAAACCGAAGCGAAAACAGAAAAATGAAAACCAGTTTGATTGAATATACAATATAATAAAACCAAATTCGACAGCATTCTTTGGTCGTGCATATATTGTAGAAACTTTTTTATGATAATGATAATGAAAACGGCCAAAAGCGGTCGACAGCGGTCGACAGCAACAACAATGAAATAAAATCAGCCGAAAACACTAATCGTCAATGGAATAAAACTATGTTAATATTATTAAGTCACCAAATGTCCACCTGACCTTGAGTGTCGGGCGCGCTTAAATTACTTGCCACCAGGTGCTGGGGGGAATCTCTGGCCCTGGTGGCAACGTCCTTAAATTCATCCCGTGTACACAAATATTTTGTCTAAATGCCACTTAGCAATTCAAATTAATTTTCAGCTTCCTTTTGCCCTGAGTCTGGTCTTACGCCTAGGACACGTCTGACTGCCGCCTGCCAGCCTCTCAGGATGCCAGGTAAACATTACACAAACATACATTTGGACACGTGAACTGGGGTGGACCTAAACAAGCTAAATAAGTTTACAAGGCCAACTTTTGCCTAAATGACGGAAAAGGGAATATAATTTATGTATATTTAGTAAATAGGTTAAACTCTAGTCAAATTGGCCGTTTAAGCATTTGGTTTCAATTTTTGGTAAATTTTGCTTGGCTACATTCTATGCCTATAAATGGTAATATTTCTTTAAATTAAGTTGGACAGGCTATATTAGAAGAGCGTTATGCTTTAAAGGCTAACAATAAAATTGTATGTGAATACTTATTACTTAATTTCAAAAAGAAAGTAAGGTGACATTTAATGAATAAGTAACATATATTTTATACTCATAACTTTGACTAAGAACTTGAATACCAAAATTTAACTGCAATCTAATCAAATAAATTTTATTCAAGACTCTTTTAATATACGTAAATTTAAGCAGTTTTTTTCAAAGCATTTTATTAAACTGGAACAATATATTTTTGCATAAAAATAAACAAGAGCTTTTTTTAAAAAATGTAAAAATTTCTATTCGGTGTAAGTTGCCCATTGGGGAATTATGGAAATGTGTTATTTATGTAGTT